>JBBPMU010000029.1:0-124712 GCA_038090475.1 Wakefieldia striispora
TGGGAAATCTTGGGCGATTTGGGGCTTCGGTTGCATCACAAGGAAGAAGCCAAGGAAGCGTACCAGCGGTGTCTCGAGACCGCCCGCTATTCGCAAAAGCCATGGGCAAAACTGCTCGAGATGTATGTCGAGGAGGGGGACATTACCCGGACGATTCAGACGGCGATCCGTGTCGCCGCGTATCAATACGCGGATTACACCGAGATGATGGTGAGTGAACGCGTTGTATGCGACGTGGTCACGATTGACGCGTCCTAGTACCCGACGTTGATCGCGCGGTCGTTTTTCAAGCTGGGTCAGATCTACGGGCATGCCAAGATTGCGTTCACGCTGCTCAGCATGGGTCTTCCGGACGGGATACTCAAGATCATGGGTGGGTATTTGCAGTACGGAAAGACGTTCAAGGTGGAGGGGTATGACTTTTGAAGCTAGATGGGTTTTTCTTTTTTACGTCTTGTTCTGACCTCGACCTCGGGAGGTTCCTCTGTAGCTTTCTGTTTGCGAAACTGCGTCGGCAGGGGGGGACCTTGCTGCTGAGCGTTAGAGATGCTTCCATGCTAAATGATATGTGCAGACATGCTTGATCAACATGTATAACGAGATAATACATTATCACACCATATATTACCTATTACCACCATGCCAGTGGTACAAACTCTGTAGCGAGTCTGTGACGGGCGCTTGTTCGCGACTACCACACCCGAACTTGACTCTTCGCGTCTACACGACCGAACAGGATTGCCTGTATCACCGACTTCCAGATTGTCACTCCAGGTGACAGCTAATCGACTGTCTGGGGCCACAAAAACAACCGGGGGACCACAACACCGAGTCCACAGTTTTACGGCCAGCTTGTTCTGTCGACACCCCACAGCAATCGTCCTTGCCGGAGTCCGATTTCATCTCGACCGCACGGCTCTATTACCGGCTCGGTGAACTTCCTTTACCGTCCCTGAACGCTTTCGGCCCCCTGGTCTTCCTTTCCCAGTCACCCAACTTGTCCAATTGAATTGGAGAACGAATTGGGCATCCATCGTAGGACGGTCACCGAACTTGGGGAGATAGAGATTATATAAGACCATAGACAACCTTTTCGGGGTGAACCCGTCTGCTCCTTTTCCATCCGTGAATAGCTGCGCGCTCCTCGACCGGGATTTCTCCGGCAATGCTGACGGTGCTGTTTCTCCCCTTCGGTCTTCGTCGCTGTCGAAACGTTCCATTCCGCAGTCTCGACTGTAGTACTCCAACGTGGTGTTTGAGCCATCCGCATCGTTGATCGTTTCTGCGTCCACATTGCAACGCGCGGTTCGCTTTGTACGATGAAGACCACAGATGGTGAGTGTATGGCTAGGATGCGTATCGGCGACACCTAAAGAGGCGCCACAGGCATTTCATTCCTGCGATGCGACTGTTCAAGGTTGAATGTGCCTAAATGGGAGATTGACGTCATACCCGGCGTTCGTTGGCATATAGAAATCAGTATTTGTAGAGATGAAAGCGTCCCTCGAATCACATTGAAGTGTCTCACCCGCAAATTCAAAACTAACCCTCCTATACAGTACAACAGAGTTCTACCAGTCCAAAGCGCGAAACTGCTCCAACTAGTTCTCACAACTAGTGGCATATGTTGTGTTTTAGGATGTATCCATCGCTTCCTCATTGGCATGGGTTTCTTCGTGCTCCTCGCGTGAACCCTACGGTTCAATAATGAATGCACATGAGAATGCAACTCTCGATATTATAGGGCGTCCATAACTCACCATGCATTTGTCTGAAACCACATCAACATTCAAAGTCACTCCGCCAACTTCACGAACCCTTTGTTCCTCCTCCTTCCCCAACTCGCGAATCAAATACTTCGTAACACGCTTCGTTTGCGTCGTCAGGTAACCAATCACGAGGAATTTTATTTGCACTTTATTTCTGTCTGATCCAAGGGCACCCAGAAATTTACTAAGACCGGCCTTCTTAAACGTGTGTGTCACCGCAGTCGTTACCTGGATGGCATAAATACAGTTTTCAGTGACGATGGCACAATCGATCCCAGTATAGTTGGACTCTCTGGGACGCCAATAAAAAGGAATGGGAGCCGTTTCAAGGTCTTGATTGGCTGGCCACGACTTGAGAGCGCCAAAGGAGAGAGAAGTGGCAGGACCCGGCTTCGAGTCAGTGTACCAGCGAACAGACAATGGATTCCCTTTTGGGAGGAATTTTTGTACGATCGTCTCGAAAACTCCACCAGCCGATACACGACCCTCATCGACACCAACCAGAGCATTGAAGAATTTAAATCTCTCACCCTCCTGGCGGCGGATTAGTCCATTGACCACCTGGTCTCGAAGCCACGGGGTTGGGACGAACACGTCGTGATCCCGGTGATTAACGCTTTCTTCGGCACGGAGGGGACGAACGAAAAAGACCGTAGATGATCCTTCACTTGTGCTTGGTCGATCGAAACTGCTCAAAGCTGCCAAAATGTCTCGGATGTCGTTGGGGTCTTTGTTGACCTGATCGCGGACAAAGAGCTCGTAATAGCTCTCCATCCAAGGATCATCATGGATTCTGATCAAATTACGTGGGACAGGACCCCATTTTTCTGCAAGGGTCTTCATGCGTTCGACGTTCCTGCTTCTGACGAGGCTAAAATATTCGTTACTCGGACGGATGGATAATGAAGGTAATTGAACTCACCTGAGATTTCCTATGTCCTTCTCGGACGGAAGGTCCATGAAATAAAGATTAACTTCAGCTTGCTTGGTCCACTCCTTATAGCGGCCTTCCTGAGGAGAGGTAACTTGAAACGTGCGAACCTCGCGCGTATTCCTAAAGGCAGATGTGGGGATTGTGACGTCTGCATTTGAATCTGAAAAGGCCCATATGCCTTGGCATCGTTCCAAAGGGGATCTATCCAAGCTGCGGTGAACAGAGACGCCGTCTGCAGTGAACAACAAGTATCGCCGGGTTGGCATGTCCCAATGTGTGACTTCAACAGCGACAGGGAGTTCTTTGCGGAGCCGTTCGGCGACTGCATACGCAATAAAACATGATTTCCCTATTACAAATGAGTATGAATGCCCGGTTTAGAAAGATACAACTTTACCTGTTCCGGGCTGCCCGATTATACAAGCGCCCTTTCTATAAACATTGTACTGGTCGGTTTCGAACACAGCAAATGTCGTCACATATTCTTGGAGAATGCAGAGCCTGCCATCCTCTGGTAGAGTAGGGCAAAAACTATTCACTGCAGCGAAGTGTTTCTCGAAGTTCAGATAGTAGTCAGGCGGGCCATCCAGATCTTCTCGCGTCACTTTGAAGGCATTCTGTTCGCCCCAGGCCTCCTTCCAGTACATTTCCAGACGTTCGTTGATGGTCTTGTGAGATTCACCAACTTGTTCCACAGCACGATCAAGTTTGATGGCTGGTGACTGGGAGAGGGGTTGTCAGACTTTCAGGGACAGTCTTGTAAGATTCACATACTTGTTCTGCTGTACGATCAGACTTCATGGCTGATGGCGACTGAGACAGGAGTTGTCAGACTTTCAGGGACAGTCTTGTGAGATCCACCGACTTGTTCTGCTGTATGATCAGACTTCAAATTGTCAGATTTCCGAGGACGGTCTTGTGAGAATCACTGACTTGTTGCGCAGTACGATCCGAAACCACCGCTCAGAAGAAGATCAAGGGAAGGGGCAGATTCGTCATAATCCCCACACACAGCGCACCGTGGGAACAAAATCGGTCCCATCCGAGGACCACTCCACACTGAGATATACTACGTCTCGACTGTAATGGAACGGGATGTTTGCGAGATTGGAGGACTCCCCGCACGCACATAGTATCTGTGGCGATCCCTTCCTCCAATGCCACTAGTCATATTTATGACAAAGCACAGCAAAGCAGCGGCCGCTTCAAGAAACTCGCTAATCTACGATGAGCTCCGGTCCTCCATGGCAACCCCCATTTCACTCGATCGTCCCCGTATCTTGAGAGAGGTGAAGTGTCATTACCGATGCGTCGTGTTGTCCCTCCAGCGGGAGAAGCACCGCGAACTCTCGTATCAGATTATCCAGAACACCTCGGTCTACGAACTCGAATATTCACCCCATCATTGAAGCTTCATTGCGTTCTGCAACCTTTTGTTGTTACAGATATTATGATGGAATGAGTATCCCAAGTTTCTGCGAAGAAGCTGGCTGCACTCTTGGCAACCAGATCTCGACAGGGCAAGCGAGAACCCCTTTGGGTTGAACCACTCTGTCAGAAGACATTCGCTGCTAGGTACCTTCAATGCCTCTACCCAGACAAGATACGGGGGGGTTTGTGAGCGAATAGCGGTCGTCTTCTGGAGCATATTCTGACCGGTTCGGGCGATGTTACTATCCTCGCCTGACTAGACCTGCGGGGGACTACAATAATTGCCTTCCGCCGGACCTCACGATTTACGACCACCTTGTTCTGTGGCATATTCCACATCCACTCGTCACCACACTGTGATAATCCTTGTTGGAGTCCGGTTTCATCTCGGCGGTAGACTCCATCGCTGGCTCAATGAACTTCCCTTACCATCCAGTCACCTTCGACTCCCCGATCTTGCTTTCCCGGTCGCCCAGCTTGTCGAATTGAAATCGGAAGACGACTGCACTTGGGGAGATAGAGATCAAGACCAAGGACAACATTTCCGAAATGGGCCGTGTACTACTGTCTCATCTGTGAATTTGCGCACCGCGGCTACTCAATTGGAGGCACTAAGTCTCGTTCCCGGTCTCGCGCGTGCAATAGCCACGCGTTGCGACCACGTTCTGATGCCATCACCCCGGTAAATGTACAGTATCACATATCTCCCTCGAGCATCGTCGTGACTTCATTGCCTCGCCTATTCTTGTCACATACCCCGCTCGTACTACGGAACTGACCACTGCCGAAGCTTGGGGTCGATGTGAGGAAGTCCTTCGCAGTTCTACCTATTCGAAACGGGCCGAAAACTTGGACAAAAGGTGGATGACGGGCCACAACTAGTTTCGAGGGGGGGATAACGGGAGTTGAACTCGCCGGTCGTGATGTATCGTGATCGTGTAGAAGAGACCCCTTCAAGGATATGTTCGACGACAGCAGAAACAAATCGAAATTACGAAACTGAATGTCGCCATCCTCTCTACATATACAACTTCTCGAATAGACGGACACTCGAGTTATCTTGGGGCAGGAGAACTTTTGCCTTCACCATCGTCGACGCTGTCAACGTGTTCTCCTACTCCGATCGGGCGACTGCATGACGATTTCCTTCCTCAACCCCAACTGCGTCGCGTACAGGCCTCATTGTTGCGATGGGTGTGGGCCTCGCCCGGATAGGTGCGCGAGAGGGATCGTCACCGCACAACAATGCATCGTCAACACGATGAGAAGGAAAGGATATCGTGAAGGTTTCGTGATATGGCCCCGGTAGATGCGCTCAAATGATGAACGATGCCGTCACTTGAAATCGCAAAGAGGTACTTGTCAAGATATTGCAACGGTGACAATGCAACCCCAGGCAATAGTTTCACCACGTAAAATGCGAACTAAGTCTGACCTTGAAATTGGTAAGGAGGTAACTATCTTGAGGTTGTGAATCCAGACAGAAGCGCCGATTATATGTGGATTTCGTCGTAGCCACACCGTCGTTGTGTTATGGAGTAACTTAAAGTGATTATTGATGATGAAATAGTAGTTAGGAATTGCCATTGTTGAAGGTCGACCGGCAAGCCAAGCTCGGCCGAGTCTCTCCGAGACATAGCCCTGTCAAATTCGGTGTCTGGGCGATTGCGCACAGACCACCGCGATGAAATACATCGCGGTGAGATTCGTATATAGTTGCGACCTGTATCTAAGGGGAAAATAGATAGTCGTCGTCCCCGGCCCTCACAAGGGCTCACTCTGTCCGATCTAAGTGTTTCTGCGCTTATTCTCGCACTCGTCTTGCGACAGCCATCAATGATCTCATCGTAGCTGGGATACAGAAAAACATGGGCATTCTCAGATTCTAATGCTTCTGTCTTTGTCCCCTTGTCCGCCTTTACGGACACATGCGACGTTCGCACATTTCAAGTCACCTCACGACTGAACAAAGTACCTGCTTTAATAATCCATCATACATCATCCGGACACCCGCGCCCTCCGCTGGGGCATCTATTCCGGATTTCCCTCAGGAAGCACTGGCACCGCGATCGCTCTCTTATGGGCGAGTTTGCATTACTACGTGCAAGCGTTCATGCAGAGGAGATTCTTGATAGTGACTCTGGGTCGAAGCCTGGGTTTGAGTCTACCTGCAACGTTTACTCAGATCCGAGGGTGACGATGCAACCCCTCCGTGCTTTGATGCGACCCCCGGGGCCGTTGTGAATCCAGCTGTGCGGGATGCTTCTTCAGGACCTCACACAGCACTGAGCTTGTCAATGGACAACCGGGTAGAAGTGGCCGCAGCGCGCGAGTCAGCCTTGAAGCGTGTGCTCAATCCAAGCCTTTCATCCTGTGGCTCCGGAGCAACTTTCATCTTCCTGCAGCCGTGTAAGTAATCATGAATCTGCTTGATGTGTCACAACTACGCAAGTCGCACTCCAACCTCCGGAGAGCGCTCAGAACTCGCGAGCTTGTAACACATTGTACTAGTCGCATGCTGCTATCATCACATCAAGAATATACCAAAATGCATTAGCGTAACGTCATTACAAACAAGATCGACATGATAAAAGACTATGTACGATGGAATCCAATATCCGACATGCACCAAACAAGATGAAGAGATTCATGGGCATCGTGAGTAATTGCAACAAAGATCAAGCAAAAAAGGACATTTTACTGACACCGGAAACCAAAAAGCATACCTGAACACGAGATCATGCACTGCTCCACCCTTGCAAACTCAAAACTTGGTCAGATCCACAGGCGGCGCGTGAACCGCAACACGCCCCTTCGCATCCATCGTTGCCCCCACCGTCGTTGCCAACACGCCAGAGCCTTCGTTTGCCTCAACCTCTTCCTTGCCCAGCCCGAGCGTGTCCTCCGGGATCCAGACGATCCGCTGAGGGCGTGCCAGCGCGGGTTGCGTAAACCCGTAGTCGACCATCCCGTTGAACGACAAAAAGTGGATGTCGTCAAAGTGAGTCTCGGATTCTTCGCCATCGGGCGACGACTCGGTACCCTTGCGGTGGACGATCGGTTGCGATATGGACGGGTCAATGGCTGAGTCAATCGTGTCGCGCCGCTTTTCATCTGCTTTACGAGCGGGCTCGGCCTCGGCTAGATCTTCAGACCCATGGGTCTTATCCGCGATGCTGAGGGGGAGTGCGCTGATGAGTGGTCCGTAAGACGCGTTGATCACGATTTGGAACCCGGCCTGAGGCGACGAGTCTATCAGTAGTCTGCGGGCCAGAAAGAACCGGGACTCACGGTCACACAAATCAATACCACAGTCAGTATTGCTTCTGGGACTGCACTCGCGTTGTTGTTCTCGTCCCGGGCGAGGAAGAAGAGAGCGCAGAGACAGACCTGCTGGACGTACAAGCCCACGAATACATGCTGCATGGCTTTAGGGTAAAATAAGCCACCAGTGTCCGTGGTTGATGTTTGGGTGTATTGGTACAAGAAGAGGTATTTGTAGAGTAGGTAGAAGAGGAAGAAGGCAAGAACAGAAAGGCCATTAATGATAGGAGAGATCATAGAATAGCCAAGAGCTGCGCAGATCGTTAGCAAAAGATTACCACAAGATACAAATGCACTGACTGATGACAGTGAGGAGAGTGATATCTGGGAATAACGTGCCCCACGCAACGCTTCGGGGACCGAACTTGATGTTGTAGATTGAGCGGGCAGTGCTTCCAAGAACGAACAATTTGACATAGTACAAGATTAACTGAACATAACCAAGGAAACCACCTGCAGATACGGTTAGTCCTTGCAACACGATGTACCTGTTTCATAGCAAATGAGCACAGGGGCGAGCAGAAACAAAAAAAAGAAAGCGCACGTAAGGAAGAAGGTTGAAGCCTGGGGAAGGTACTTCGCCAACAAATTTGCGACAGAACTAGGATTCTCAAGAAGGCTTGGGACAGCGGCCACAATCCCAGAACTCAATGTGACGATCAGGAACGAATGCTACAGACCATGGATGAGTAACATTTCTTTGGTTATGGATGAATACTTACGATGACTTGGAAGATAAAGTAACGAGTCATCAGGCTAAGCTCCAATCCTGTGCGAGTAGGAATACCCTCGAAGCGACCAAACAGCCTCAAAACGATGGGAAGCAGCATCATGAGGACCGCAAGCAATACTGGGGGTAGGATACCCTGAATGATACCAAGGACCACCGGGGGAATTTTGCAGAGCCAAGCGAGCCACTTTTCCTGGACACAGAGACCCTCGATATTCGAAATGAAACCGACAAATGACACAGGAATTGCCCAGAAAATGATCAGAGCAGCAGTCAAAGCATAGCTGATTGCTCGCCGAATACGTTTCTCATAGGGGTTCATGCCGAGATTACCCCACAAAACGTCTTCGGGGGAGACTTCGAGGTACCGATCAGCCATATGGTATGGTGCGTGGTGTGCGAGCGAACCATACGCCATGTGCGCCGCAATCTGCTGGTTGAAAGTGATGAAAGCGGAATTAAGAGGTGGGTAGGACTGTGTGGGACCATCCGCTTCCGTCGATTTCCCTGCGTTGCCCACGTCATCTGATTTTGAGGTTGGAATGGAAGATTCTTGAGAAATAGTCCTGCGGGCTTCACGAAGCAGGGCAGTGGTCGTAGCAATTTCGTTCCGGCACCAGTCGATCGTATCCACTTCCTGGCCAATGAAGGGGAAGGAAAAGGGCATAAACCCCGCAGGGAGACGGTGGGTAGGACGCTTGGCACGTGGAACGAGTTGCTCGGCGAGAGTGAGATTACGCTCAGCTTGATCTGCGGATTCAACTGGGTCTGCAGAATTGCCGCCATCCTTCTTGACGGCCTGAGCGCGTAGTTTGGCAGCAGTAGCAAGCAAGGAATTTTCTGCAGACTCTAGTTTCCCGCATGCTGCGAGACGACGGGCATAAATGCCAGGTAGCTCCTTCAAGTCACTGCAGAAGATGGACATATGCGATGGGATTAATCGATTTCAATTCCGGGGTACGACATACCGATTAATCCAAATCTTCTTCACACCACCTGGGAAGCGTGAATACAGTTGCATCAAAGCCGTTTCAGACAGATATTTGGAAGGAATCCCAGAAACCAAGATAGTGTTCGCTTGCGCAGAGCGAGAATGTACGGGATCGATGAGGTAGAGCTGTCGGACATTGATAAAGTGGGTCATCTCGTGCCTGATATTCCAGAATATCCAGACTTCGAGTCATGTGAGGCTGGATCGACATTGGAGACGCATGCATACTACTCACTGGTTGAGAGCCAAACCAAAATTATAAAGGCAGAATATCTTTCTTTATGATCGGGTTCGATGTTTCCGAACGTAAATCTACTCAGACCAGTACTTCCGGGAATATTATTGTTGACGGAAGTGACAGGTAAGAGAACAGCCCATGAGATGAACCAGACAGGAACGAGCACACGGATCATGACACGGAGAAACCGAACGAAGAAATAGGCATCGAGACCATTGACGCGCTTGATGTCTTCGTAATCTGCTCGAAAGAGTGTAATTGGCCATGTGAGCAGGCCGGTTTGGAATGGTTTGACACGTTCGCTATAAAACAAACTGGGGGTGAGGAGACGGCGTGGAGGCGGCATGGAGTGGCGCACGCATCGACCGGGGTGACAGTACGGGGTTCGTAGACGGCTTTGAAGTATGGGCGGAGAAGGGTGAACGCAGCGATTTCGATACCGAATACGATGGCGTTAAAAGCAAGGGCGGTCTCAAACGTCGTTGTCGTCGCCGACCCGGCGCTCGAGATGTCCGACCTAGAAAAAGAATGAGGAATGAGGAGATAGAAAAAAAAAAGGTGAGAAGAGACGTACATGGTGGACGGAAGACAAAGAGTGGAGTTGGAAAGGAGCTGTACTTAACGAACTCTATCAGTGGTTAACAAGCGAGCGCTACATCGTTGACCTCTTCCCGATCAATCGCTTATGTACCTACTTCCTTTTCCATAAAACTCCGAACATCGGTGATCGAGTGCCTCCAACTCCACCTTCCCAATACGTATGTACACGACCTGGCGTGATGCACATCCCCGCTCTTGCATACCGTAGGTCTCGCTCGATGATTGATACCCTACAAGAAGAGAGCTTCGGTGGAAAGGAACGCGTGTTCTATATTTGACATCTTGAAGCGTCTGTCAAATGTGGAATGGAAGTTGCCGCAACGCTTCTAGCTCAGGGTACCGAGCAACGTGATATGTGTATGTACATATATACACGCATCCTCCAGCCCCTTCTGAGCGCCGATAACTCGAACCATCCCGGCTGACTCTCCACAGTCTACGGCGACTACGCAATCGCCGAAACACGTGCTCACCGAGACGTCGCTGTCGTTCGGTGCCCCACACTATTCAATCCTCGATTACGGACCGACGTGAAATTCGATTACGTTTTAGTTCACACTCTTAGCGCTCTGTGTGACATGTGTATGGCAGCTGACCTGCACTACATATATTACTTTCCAGCACCATGTCGCACCGTGATCCCGACGTTGCGTCCAATCATCCACTGGGAAAAAGCGTCTCCTCAATCGTGACGCGTGACTCTCCCAGATTGTTTCCGCCCAGAGCACCGCCACTTCAGAAAATTGACATCACTCTGCCAAATATAGACACTATGTCGACGTCATTGTTTCCAAGTCAACTTTTTTTGGGTTCTCGAGTTCAACGTTCATCGACGAACATTACAAAATACCAGTAGCCTAGGGCTCAGACGCCCACAGGTAACAGTGCCAGCCGAAGACCCGCACGCCATGCCGGTATGGCAGTTAGTCTGGCACCAGCATCGTCCGACGCCTGAGCCATAAAGCGTTTGTGTGACAGATCTTGGAGTTTCACTGACTGGATCATGAACTCCACCGACGATCCGTGGGCACTAAGATCGTAAACAAATCTTGTCGTAAAAGTTTGAAGTTGAGAGTGACTGACAGTCGCAAGATTCTCAGACCTGTTACGCATACCAAAACCAGCTCACAGCGTTGAAGTCAGTTCTGCTGGTTTTTCTGCTCGACTCCTGTAATGTAATGTGTGTAGAGGCCGTCGGATAACACCTTCAAAAGCGCCAACCACACTTGGCTCATCGTTCATCAGCGCCTACTAAGTTCACAGAGCGAGATCTGAGCAATATATAGCAATTCTTGTATATTGTATATTGTCTCTAGAAATGAGTATGCGTGACAGGTATTATGAGTAGCTGGCGGGATATGAAGCACAGTGAAAAGTAGCAGGAAACGCCGCGAAGGCGGCGAGCTAAGTTGCACAAGGTAGCAACCCATCTAAATTGCGAATATGCACCGAAAGGGTCATGATCAGGTATTTGTTCCACAAGCCTGTGTGGTGAGTAGCGGCGCAAGAAGCCGAGCTTTTTGACACTGCCTCACTTCCCTGCACATGTCTTGTACAAAATAAGTCCGCACAGCGCGACGGAGTACCCTAGTTTCCATTAGTAACCAGGTGTGAGAAGTGATGGCAAGATCCGTACCAAAAATTTGCAATGGCGTGATGGGTGCACCAAACAACAACACAGAGCCAGCGATAAGGAGGATATCCTAAAAGAGTGTAACGTTCATACTTGAAAAGTTCAAAGTATATTGCCAAGACCGACCTTGAAAACTCCAGCGAGGGTTAGCAACAAGCCACTGCCAGACCCCACCAGGAAGACGGCGGCAACGTTGAGTAGAAAGGCCACCAAGGCATTCGAAATTAGGACACCCCAACCTATCTTGCCAGCTGCAATGGCATAAAAAGGTTCGAGACCCTCGGTGAAAGGAATGACGAGAAGATTGATGGCCGCGCAGACCGGTGCATAATAATGCAGCGAGACGAGGGGGTCCATCTTGAGCCCGTGCAGAAGAATCTCAATCATCACTAGACGGGATGCCTCAAACTGGATGCATTCTAGCCATCAACCGCGACGAATCAATCGAACAGGACAACGATACTTACAGCGACAGCAGCAGCTTGGGTCAAGAAGCCAGTGAGGTTAAAGTGGAGTTCTCCGCGCGATGCCAGGGCGACGCCCATCGAGATCATGCATACGATCATACCCAGCGTCCGATTTGGCTCCTTTATCCGGCTCAGCCAAGAAATCAGCAGGATGGCGACCGGGGTGAAAGCCTAACAAAGGAGTCAACGGCATGAAGCACGTGGAAGGCGGAAATTAAATGGATGGAACGTGTAGGAAATACCTTGAGCATCTGGATGTAGGCTATGCTGAGATAGAGGTAGGCGGTGTTACTGAGGATGAGGCTTCCACTGAAGAGAAACCCAATGGGGAGGATCGAGCGAACGAACATCGCTCGGGAGACATGGACGTCTTTAACGCCGTCGAGCAGACTTGTCGTTCGCTGTAGCACTCTTGTACCGATAGCCTATCAGGACACGTCAGACGTCGAAAACGAGGTGAAAAGAAGTAGACTGACAGCGAAAGTAAGGTGCCAGGTGACAAGGAATACGGGGTATCGGAAACCAAAGGTATTGTACACATGGTTGTTGTATAGGATGACGGTGGAACTAAGGACTATCCATACAGGGATGATGGCTGCAGCAGGGATTTTGGCGCGCTGAGGTTTGGAGGGGCTGGTGGCAGGGACTGGGAGGGAGGACTGGTCGTCGTCGAGAGGTCGTTGCTCGATTTGGGGAACATCGTCGTGTTCTTGTACTTGGAGCTGAGCAAACTCGTGCTTCTCGACTGAGACGGTATCTTGGGGGCACTTCTCGTCTAAGGCCATGCTAAGAGAGAGAGTGGGAAGGAATGAAAAGCTGAATGGAATGAGTTATATAAAGTGGCAAATGAAATGAAGAAGAAGAGTCTTACAGAGTGAGGGCGAAAAAAGTAACCGGATATAAAACAAAGGGACACTTGAACAGCAGACAAATCGATGTCACGGTCTGTCTAGACCGCACTAAGGTGATAAGAAGCCCGCCTTCCAAAAAAGGGAATCCTTATTCATCCGCATATGCATGTTGTTCGAGTACTTGGGATTCACGAGGTGCGATTGCGAACTAAGCATGGTTAGGTCCAGATTCACCATTACGCCGTCTTTTGGCCGGCTTATGGGTCATGAGGTTCAAGTCAAGTTCACACCCCTGACCGATAATTATTAACAGCCACACACATTCGGACATCCGTCGAAACAACTTCCCATGTCACTCACGAAACATTCTACGTGGCTGGAAAGCGCGACCCGGTGGCGCTACATACTCGGCGTTGATATATACAGTAATATGATACGCAGTCTAAGGACCAGGGGACACCTAAATTGCGGTGCATGTAAGTGTTTGTCTCAGAGTCCTCTCCTCTCCAAGATACTAATATTTGTACGTACAACGCGCTCGCCTTATCCCTCCCTTTTGTCGTGCTTATCCATCACAGGTTCGACCATGTCCCTCAAATCAACAATCGATCTCGCTCAAAAGCATCCCCTTCAGTTTTTCTCTGAGCAGGTCTTCGCCGGGCTCTACGTCGACGATTTCAAATTCGGCCCAGGGGAGAGCGGTAAACTGGGCCTGAACATGATCTCGCGATACGTTGTCATGCCGGCGCACACCCAGCCTGGCGGATTGAAACCCGTGTCAGAAGGGAACGAGCTGGCGATCCACCTTAATTGCATCGTTAGGCCTTCCGCCTTCCATAACAACACCATCACCATCGACGTGCAGCAGTTCCACCTCACTGTGCGCTCCCTGGTGACTCAGAAGACGATCGATGCCCACGGTCCATCGATTATCACAGCCGATAACAGCATCCACCTGAACGTCAATAGCACCAAGTGGGGCCGTGCCGAGAACCTCAAGGCCCTGGCCCAGGAAGTTGGGATCAATGAAGATCAGACCCTTCACACCGAAGTTAACAAGAAGCAGGGCTACAATAACGCATATATGGTACTGTTGCTCAAGATATTCAGGGCCAAGGTCGAGCACAGGATTCACGAGCACCTTGGAGGGAACGTCACCGTCAAATGGGATGGTGACAAGACCTTCATCCCTGAGACTACCCATAGTTCGTAATTATTCATCCTTCGTGAAGTTTCGTCCTTGTATGGCCAAAGTGCGTCCTGTTTTTGTTTGCTCTGTTGCTTGTACAATTTATGCACCTTCGACCATTCTTGTCTCGCGTGTGTTTCGTGTGTATCTCGTGGTCTCCCGGACTGAGGCTAGCCGTTCCCACTCTCTTCGAGGTATCTATGGGTACCTCTATAGCAGATTATTCTGTGGCTGTGCTACGTGCAAAGAAATGTTACAGATACTACTTGGCCGTTTGGAGCGCAAGGTTCGCCTGCGGAGATCACTATTTCCACTACTCAATGCCGCTTGAGTACAGTCTGATATCGGTGAGAATTCTGCCGAAAATAGTACCGTGATGAGCGGAATCTTGTTCTCTCTGGTCGGCTGGCTTGGCCGGCGATGGTCGATATGCCCATGTGGGTAACCGAGTAGCGCGGCCTTCAAGCTGTGACCCAACACCTTCAACTTCTAGTGGTTTGGTGACACCGGTTCTCTCGATCAATATTTGCTCACGAGTCGCTTCGCAGAGTAGATATTAGTTGTACGCGTGGACATGTCGTCCGCCACCTTCAATCATATCAGTGTGGCGGCATCGCCTTGGGTCGAGTCGGATGCACTGGAGCGATAGACAGGTTATTGCGTAATATTAGGGTGCGTATATGAACCTCGTCCCGCCAGTGGAGCAGGGGATCGGGATCGTTATCGACATTGACATGGACAGCCTGACAGGATATATAATATATCCCTCTCAGCTCCACCCTAGGTTCGAATTGGCATTTTTCGATCGTTCCTAGCCTTGCACAATCACGGTGCTGGATGACTCTCAATCGAGTTCCTGAAATTTAAACGATCGGGACGCAACATCGTGGTACTGGGCTTAGTTCAGGTCCCGCATGTATCGGCCATCCTGTCCCTGCTGGTTAGCGAAACGGATCAGTACGTTGATGATCCGGGCGGCACTGGTGACACATCGTGGGTACGACCAACGTTTCGCAAGCGCTCGCGGTCAATCGAAGAAAAGTTTGCGAGGAAAATGCCACGATAAACTTGAATAAGCAACGGACAAAGGTCTCGAGCTGCGGTTTCCCACCCAGGATACTCTGATGGCCGATCTCACGATTCATAATGCCCTAGCCAAGCGTTACCCAATCTCGGGACCGATGGAATAATGTCCTTCGGGTGGGAAGACAACATGCACATTTCCAAGTGCCTGTCCTCGTGATCGGCGAACAATTCTTATCCTATCGCCGCTCAAGTCTCAGGATCGAGTAGTGCAGTTTCGTGCCTCACGTCGTTGTATTGCGGCAATTGCCTTGCCTTGATATTAGGCGCCGTCGGTCGGTAGTCATTCGAACCGGCAACCAACGCTCAGTGCGCGTACTTGCTACGGCAGACCCACCTTCCTCCAAAAAAGGGTATTTTACCATCTCGCTTTCCACTCAAGCACAAACCTCTGAGCCTTTAGCCTCGGTAGTAAGGTACCATCCGTTTTGGTCAATCCTTCGGTGGGCCGCACGCCGTCGTTCTGTCTTCCTTGGATCTACTGCCGGCGATGTCAAACCTCTTCAGCTTCAACTTGAAGTTCCTGAAATGAATGGGTTTGAGGCTACGAGCCTTGTCCGCACGTTCATGCTACAACGTACACGGACTCATGCGGTACGATTGCAAACTAATTGTGGGTTCAGGCTCAATAACGCTGACATCTTATAAGTTCCCTAACAGTCTATGAGTCACAATCCCCACTTCCCGTGTCACTCCGAGTCACGAGGCATTCAAGTTCTACGTGGCTGGCAAGGTTATTATATGAACACCGAATAACGCTCGTTAATGGAGGTAAGTATAAATGGCACGAACAGCCCGAGGGGACATAGATCACACCGCAAGTCTAAGGTGAGTATTTCGAAAAAGGTTCTCCCAGAGAGCGCTAAGCGTCCAGCCAAGGGTCTCTTTCCAGGATCTTTACTCAACGCGCTTATCTGTTCCCTCGGGCTTTTCATGTCTCATATACCCTTCTTCAAATTAGGAATGGAACTTGCCCAAAAGCACCCTCCAATTCCTCATCGAGTATGTCTTCGACGAACTCCACGGAGAAGACTTCAAATTTAGCAGGGAAGGAAGGAGGGGTGGTCAGTTGAGTGAACGAAGGTCGGGGAGTTGGCAATACACTTCAGTTGTGTTGTCAAGCCGTCTGCCTTGCAAGGAAACACTACCAAAATCAACGTACAGAAATTCCATCATTTGTGCCATCTTTTTTGTGCTGTAGGGCCCATTCGTGTCTAGCAGTTGATCGATCCTTGTACAATGAACATGTATGCGATGTACCTCTATGCGCTCTCCCTGTCGTCCATCCCCGTGTTGTCATGATAACAGATACCTTTAGGTTCTGGTACTTACGATCATGTCATCATGCGAGACGAAATGTATGTGTGGAGCTCGAAGCTTGAAGTGGTCAGTTCAGGTCACGTACCCGCCACATACTAGTACATCACTCGCACCGCTATTTCGTCCCTTTCGCTATCAAAATGAAGATAATTGATCAATGCCTTGATGGCCAAGAGGCATTCCTAACATATCGTGGGTACATACTTACGATCGATTTTTTTTTGCAGCGCTCACAGCCGACCAAATTGAAGTTTAGACAGTTCTTATCCTGTCGTCGTCGAAACCTCACAACCGAGGAGACCACGTGTAGCTTGGGTCTTCCTCTGTAGTGACTGCAAAATGAGGTTCTATGTATAGTGGGAGAGCATTGAAGTTGCAAGGACGGAATTCACTCATCGAAAACAAGACAAGCTCTGGCATTAGAAATGGACAAAAAGACTGTCAGAAAACACTAAGTGAACAAAGATCTACATAGACTCGTCCCCGGCACAGGCACCGTATCCTACCGTTTCCGCCTCGAACTGGTACGCGTCGTCGCTGGCCCGCTCCCGCTCCCAGCGATCGATGCTCTCGGACCACCAGCAGAACTCTTGCGTCCACCCTTTTTCGTCGGGGATGCCAACTCGACGGGAGGGTGGTCGGGCGACACCGAAGACGCTGTTGAGAGCCTCGACGACCTGCGTGCAGGCGTTTTCACCTCGGACGGACGGGCCTTTGCCTTGCCTCTTGCAGTGGCACCAGTCGTCGCTGCCTTTGCCACGCCACTCGGCTTGGTACCTGATTTCGGCTTGGTCGATGTGCCGACGAGCCCTGAGCTGCGCGTACGCCGTGGGCCGCGCGAGGGAAGCGGTGCAATCACGTCGTCCTCTTCCTCCTGTTCGTCCACCTCCGTGTCCTCGTTTGCATGCGCGTCTGTGTGCTCCGCGTTATCTTGTCCGTGCTCGTCGTCCATCAATCCACCGGGTATCGTCTGATTTACGCTTAGCCTGCTTGATTTTCTCTCTGAACGAGTCGACGGTTGAGTGGTACTGCCTGTGGTCTTCGAACTCCGCCGCGGTTGAGTGCGAGCTGAAGGGCGTGAAGGAGTCTCGGTTTGCACCCTTGTGTGCATGCTTTTGCGTGGTGTTGTCAGTGACATCCGATCGTCCTCTTCGTCATCTCCCTCATGCACGTCTTCGTTTCTGATTCCGTCATGTCTGACATGGTCTTCGTCATCTTCCTCTTCCTCTTGATGGAACGCGCCTGGCGGTGCACGCCATCTACTAGGCGGAGTGCTGACGCCCACGTTCAGACTCTTATCTGCTTCGCGAAGGGGTGACACTGGAGCACGAGGCGGGGAGGCATAGGAATTCCGTTCATTCCGGCTCGTGTCCCCCTTCTGTCCGCCCGAGCTTCCTTTTTCCGCACGTCTACCCCCACTAAACACGCTAAACCCAAGTTCGGGTCTGGTTCCATCGTCCTCGTCCATCGCCTCGTTGACGTGACGTGCATGAATGGTGAGGTCTGCGGCACCACTTTTATCGTATGTGATAAAGTTTCCGGCGTCGTCTTCTTCCTCGTCTGTCCCAGCACCTAATTCCTCTCTGCCCGACTCCTCGTGAGGCTCGATTTCGACATCAGACCCAGACCCCATGCTCACGTCTTCGCCATCGCGGTCGGCCGCCCGTGCTTTTCCATTCTGTTTTGCAGTGCTGGTATTCTGCCCCGCAGCCTTAGTGGCGCTCGAGCTTGCCAACGCATTAGTCACAGTCAGAGCTGAAGGTGGTTTGTAGAACGCGTTCGGAGCATTTTTTGCGCTTCCAGCAGTTTCGAAAAGGGAGACATGGGTAGGAGGTTTCGGGGCGGCACTCGGTCCACCCGTTATACTGGCAGAGAATAGCGTCTTTCCTCGGTCTGTAATAACACCCCTGCCGGAGCTCGCAGCTGTAGTAATAGGTATTGGCGACCCAAATGCTGTGAATTTGGGTATCGGAGGTACTTGGCGAGTGGAAGCTGGCTGGGGTCGGGGTACATGTGGCGAAAAGGGTGACGCAGGGGTTGGGAACGTCGATTTCCCAGCCTTGCTGATTGTCGACACGAGAGCCGGCGACACCTTGCCTGGGAAGCCAACGCCCACCGCAGACGACAAACGTGAAACCGAAGGAGACGACGCAGGCGACCCTGTATTCGCGCGGACGTCTTCCCAGCTGGCGTTCAGGCTCGTCTCAGCTGCCGGAGGCCGCCTTGCAGAAGTAGGAACGCCTTGTTTCGGCGTCGATGTCGACGCACTGTTAACACGCACTCCGGTGGCGACCTTGCCGATCTCGTCTTCGAGAAGCGTACGCTCTGCGGGTGGCAGCGTTGCAAAAAGGTCTTGTATGATCGACTTTCGGTCGATCGCGTTGCGGCCAGATGATACGGCTTGGGAAGCAATGCTTGAAGAAGACGCACCACTCCCAGGAGACGGTAAAATGGAAGAGAATTGGCGGTCGAGCTTGATCGCGTGGACATAGTCCCCTGACTGGATCGCGCGCACGCAGAGGAGATCTTGCAGGACTGATATCGCTTGCGGCGATAGCACAAGTCCAGCTGTAGCGCGCGAGTCAACAGTGGACAACGGAGAGGACGTCGGAAACTGAGAAGGGAGGGCGAGTGCATGTAGGGAGGACTGTTCGTACGATGATAGTGGGAACTCAAGCAGTTGGGCAACGGGTTCTTGTTTCGGTGCGGCTGAATTGATTTGGGTGAATTGGTTCTATCCTGAGCATAACGAAATTGACCACATACGCATCAAACACCAGCCAACTAATTTTCGAAGAAGCCTCTCTCTCGTGTCGCTTCCTTCTGGAAACGACCTTTGGTATGCCCATGCGTCCATGAAGGATAGGTGTGCGAGTGAGAGCGTGTACAGGTCGATGTCATCTGGTTCGGTGAGCAGGGGTTTAGCAGTGCGGACATACTTGACGATGAGCGCTGCGGTAGTGGAAGCAGTTCCGCTTGCAATAGAAGTGGGAGAAGACGACAAAGCAAGTGCTTGCAGAATTTTTGAGACATAGTCTCTATTGAGACGTGCGTCCGAGAGTATGGAGACAGCTTTCTGGAGGAAACGAATGAGGGTGGAGAACTATAGAAAGGTTACAAATTCGGGACGTACGGCAATATGGGTGCCCGTGTCCAACAACCAATACGCGTCTGCCAGGGCTGCAAACTGGGGAGCTATGCACCGCTCCTCGGTGTAGCGGACATCCCAGCCGGGGCTGGTTTCATTTTGATCCATGTCCCAAGCCCATTTGAGAAGGATGTAGACCAAGCAATCCTTTTTGAGGATATCATAGACGCTTCCATCGATGGCACTGAGGAGTTTCTTGAGGGATGCCCAGTCGAGTGGTGGGAAGAGCATGTCGGGACTGTGTATGCCTCCGCGAATGAGCAGGACATCAAAGATGAGCAGGTCGGACATGCGTGCGCGACGAGACTCGATGGTGTGTATCTTGAGTGAGGTGAACGGAAAGGCTCTGGGTTTGGAGCCGATGGGCGAGAAGCGTGCAAGCCAGTCGTCCATGTTTGAGACAACATTGCCTGTGTCCTGTAAAGATTACATGCGGTCAACGTTGGGAACGACGACGACGACGGCAAGACAAGCCACGCACGACGTCCATGATGTTGTGCTCGCGTTCAAGATGTTTCAACAAAGGTCGAACGCGTCGCTGATGTAATACAGTCAAGGTCCCGATCGGAAGTCGTCGAATTCCCACGGGTCTTGACTAGAGCCAGCCATGTCAGCACTGTCACTCCGCCCGCCGCCCCACCCGACGCTCCCGTCTGCCCGCCCAGCGTACAGACGTCCCCCACAGCCCCGCATCGCATCCCACGCCCGCTCGCCAACCACCCCGATCCCCAAATCGGCAGCTGTCGTCACCGGCAAGCCCCTCCGCACATCAAAGACAACAGAGAAGCTCGTCCTTCTCCCATCCGCTCCCCAGACAAAGCCACTTCTCGTCCCTCCAGGCCCCGCACCAGAGGAGGACGTTCTTGGCTACGAGACAGACGCCGGGGTAGTCCGTGAGTACAAGAGCGCCGCCGAGCGCATGACCAAGGATCAGAGAGAGAAGGCCGGTCATAACCGCATCACGTCGTATTGTCTTGCAGAGGGAATGAAAATGAAGCTCCTTGCTGGGTTCCTCAAGCGTGAACACAACGTACATCCGCGTCTGTTTGACGAGGCTATGTATGTGGTTAGTCGCCTCCCCTCTTTGCTGTCGGGAGCCTCGCGTGACATTCATACACTTCTTCATAAGATGTACCGTTTACCGCTTTTGCCTGGCTACTCCCCATCCACCACCGTTCGTTCCTCGGCGGCCTTCACAAAGGCACAACTCACTCGCCTCTCAGAGGCAGAAGAAAATGGTTACCAAGGGTCGTACTTTGCTACACCACCCCCACGGTCCCGCGAGGACACACCCAGGCGAGAAGATGATGGGTATGTCACCGAAGGCCGGGAAGGTGGTTATGTTACTGAGGGTAGTCCCATTGAGTCGAGGAGAGAGCCTCCTCACACACTTATGCTCCACGTAGAGTCCGAGGCCGACGCAGGGGGCGAGACAGAGGCAGAGGGCGGATTCATCACCGATGCTGCTGGAGAGACGGAAGCGGAACATGACAATCCCCGGGGTAGAGACCGCTTGCAAACACCTGAGGTTCACCTGACCTCATCGCAAAGGGACCATGATGCAGAGTCAGAAGAGCCGATTGCCGAGGTTGTCTTTTTCGCCTACGGCGTTGCAGTGTTCTACGGCTTCAATGAAGCCCAAGAACGAAGTATTATCGAGGATCTTTCGAATGCTGGCATATTCCGTCGTATGATCAAGGAGCGCGACTGGGAAATCGAAGAATGTCATTTTGCTGTACGTTTGTTGATTACATTGGTGTAGCGTTCATTTGGAGAGGACGGCACTAATTCCACAACCAGATCGATCCATACGTCCCCCATCCAAGAATATACAATGATTTCTTCAGTATGTTGTCCTCTTTTTTTGTCCAAGTGTGCTCACCATCCGTTTAGCGTTCAAGTCTCCATCTCATCTTCTCAAGCTCTCCATTGCACATGCCCTTGCACAGTCAACCTTACTTGTGATGTACGAGACCACGGCTTCCCGTGTCCTCTCAGACCCTCTGGCTCTTTCTATTCCACGCCAGCTTGCCGAGTCAGGCGCTCTCTCGCTGAAGCGCAGGGACGCCCTCCGCTTGATGGGTCGATTGTTTAAGCTTCGCCGCGACGTAAACCTCGTGTCGAACGTCCTCGACGTTCCTGAACTCTTCTGGACAGAAGCTAGTCTTGGTGGGCTATACGAAAGCGTCAGAGAGTATATGGAGGTCGAGGGGCGTGTCAGAGCGTTGAACGAGAAACTACTTGTCACCAGTGATTTCGTGCGTGACTAGGTTCTTTTTCATTCCTGCGCTGTTTCCTGATGTTGCGTGCGCCAGCTCGACGCGATACATGATCATCTAAATAACAATGCTATGGAACGGATAACTTGGATCATCATATGGTATTTTCTCCTTGTTTGCTCCGCCCGTCCGTTTATCGACGTTGTTATCCCTAGGCTTATCATTCTTGTCATATTTGTTGAAGTAGTGGGTGTCTCTCTTTCTTGTTCGTCGGAAGCACTGCTCATTTGATCGTTTAGGGCGAAGTGTTTACTCGTCTCGTTGTCCATATACCAGGGCCAACGGACAATTCTGGTGTCGGACGCGCTGTGGTGAAAGGGTTGGTACCCCGTGGAGGACTGGTGAAGATGCTCATTAGAGCCCTCGATGGCATCAAGAGACCGTGAACAGGCCACCAGCTAAATGTTATTCCTGGTGAGTTGACGAGCCTCCTGGCGAAAGTAGACATTCTTGGGACCATTGGTTCGTACATTACTCTTTTTGTCCCGGTTCAACTCCCTTCTTCCGGGAAGATCAGATTGGATTTCTTGTGAAATCAAGTTATTGGATCTTGGTACTCTATCCGCCATGATAAATCACGTCCTTATTTTACTGTACACGATTTAGACATGGTAGGTCAGCTATGTATAATAATGTAACCTAGACTATTGGATGTATGACCAACATCGACGGGCGTATATCCGTCCGCAAGGATATCATCAATGGATAGAGACCTGTAGCAACGAAAAAGTACATACCGCGCCGTCGTTAATGGGGAATATATACGCGTTGTAGCACTTGTCATAAAAGTGGCTACAAGGCTCCAGGCCTGGCATTGTCAATGCAGCCGCCGCTGCACGCGTCGGCGGAAGAGCAACAGGGGGAGTAGCAACTGCTGTCCGGGCTCGAAATAGGCCATAGAACACAAACGTTAGACGTAAACACGATCGACCAGTGGTTTTCGCGAAAAATTTGACCATTTACGCATCCAGAAGAGATGGCGCATACCGGAGGAGATTTTCGCACCGGTGTTGTACCCATAGATGAGGAAGATGTCGTAGGTGATGCTTCCTTGGATGGCACACTGTTAGACTTTTCTCGACGTGGATATCCAAGCAAAGTGGGGTCACTTGCAAAATTAAACTCGGCTCTGCTAATGGGCGTCATGCCGTCCCAAGTTGGGCCGCCGATCATGCAGCCCGTACCTAGAGAGAGGGTGCCCAAGGTTGCACGAACGAGCAACGTTCGCTGGAGTCATAGCACGGCGGACTTACCGACATTAACGGCACCATCTGAATTGGAACTGATGCCCATTTCGACCCGCACCGACATAGATGTAGCTGCCGATCGACCCGTAGTTCGTCTGCGTGAACAGGAGGTCCTCTTCCTCGCATTGGTTGCAGACGTTCAAGGATTGTGCGTTCGCTATCACGGCCGCGGCCACTATGGCGAGAAGCGAGAGCGAAAACATGGTCCAACGAAATCCGCCGATGTAGGCTCTAGAAGGTCGATGAAACTCGTCGACGCCATCTAGTGCCACGCGCTTCATGTCCCTCCCGACTGGCCTTTCCATAGACGCATATTTTTCCTCCGTCGGCTGGATGGAAAGTCGTCAGGTGGTATCAATCGAGGGGAAAAGCAGCACATGGTGCTTAACCTGTAACTGATTGGTGTGATCTCCCTGGCCGCACAAAAGCGAGGTGGTTACCTCAACAAAACGACCTGATGGCCCTGACCAGCACCCCTGAGTTGGTCGCAGGGAAACAATGTTTCGACCTTCAAGATCTATTCTCGTCGTGCTGTGACTTGAACCCGGTGACGATGTGAACCAGGGTTGACTCTCGAGTGAGATGTGTTCTCTCGGGCAAGCTGCGCAAAGACACTGACCACTACTTTCCAGCTTCTCCTTAAACTCGGGAACAAGTTCAGTTGGTTGTTCAAGATGACATGAAACACATTGCACAGACCTTGCTCGACATTTATATTTGCCCTGCTGGCGACCACTTTGGAACTGGGATAGCCTTGGGAAACCGGCAAGAGACCTTGACGGACCATTGGGGAACCCAGCCGACCCAACAATAAGGAAGTCAACTACCCTTTGGTTGCTATTTCCGCACTGATGCCCCGCGCGAAATACAATCCGGATCGTGCGTCTTATTTCCGGACGATAAGTTGGGTGACGGTGTTACCGTTGAAGCAACGTCGACCGGAGCCGGAGTTTTCCGCCGTGGTTATCTGACCTGCAAGCGAATGGTTGGTTTCCGCAACTTGTTCTGTGCTCTTGGCAGGATCACCAAACTCTCCAGTTTAACGGGGACTTCGTACCCAGCATCATTATGAACCTGCCATTCAGAGCTGCCACCAATGACTCAGGGCCGATGCCTTTTGAGATTTCGACTACTGATTAATGGCCGGATCAGATGCATCGAAAAGTTGCATGCATGATACGTTGGCTATTGGCTAGAGGAAATTGCGAATGGAATGTGCATGGTACCGTATACGGTATAACGAACGACTCCAACGCCTCTACATCCTTCCTCCTTTTCACGCACGTGCTACTCGTCGCATGCTGGTTTTTAGGTAAAGACAGTTGCGGAAAGATGTTAAATCGACGTCGAGTGAATGCATGTCTAGGTAACACGAGGGTGTTGCACCTGTCTCACGCACACAGTGGCACGCGATGAGTTTTAAATGAAGCATGAGCGCTTGAGCGAGCAGCTGCAGACCGTCTTCTCCGAACCATCAGTATCGGATCGGGGGTATAGGTTCCGCACGGATGGCAGAGAGGTCGACGGCTTGATCTATGGCATCGTCCAGCTCCCCGATGAGGGCACTGGCATGGATTTCCTGTCAGATGGAACATCTCTCATACGACAGATGGACGCACATCATGTCACCCTTGACGAGGTAGAGTCCGAGCGGGATTTCCTCGACCCCTTCGTCCATGCTGTAAACGCGTTCCTTGGACTCGGAGAGGACAACGTTGGATTTTTGGTCGAAACCTGCGAGCACGCCCTGCTCACGAGGCGGGTGCGTCACGATGAGACGGACTCGAGCACGAACCGAGAGACACGCACCACGATCGCCCTGCCATCTTGTAGCACGAGAAGTACGCGACCTTGAGAAGGAGATCCGGTTAGAATACGCGAGACGGGATCAGTTTTAGTGCTTACGGTCGACATAGCCCTGGAGGCTGGCCATTTTTCGAAGGGACGGACCTCCTAGTAGTAGATCGCGCTCAACTCACTGAGCACGGTGTGTTCGGGGTCCACCACGTGGTTTGAGGTGAACTAGGATATCTTAGTCAGCAAGTCACCTCATCGACATCAACCACCATGTACAACGGTATCGGGTTGACAACTCCTCGTGGAAGGTACGTCTTTGGTTCAGGGAGGTGTTGGAAATGAACATCTCATCGCTTTCTAACTAGTGGCACGAATGGCTATGTCCAGCGGAACCTGTCCGTCCTCAGGACACACGAAACAGCTGCGGAGCGTGCAGCAGCGTGGGACGTCGCGCCTCCCAAGCACAGGGAACCCGACGAAGCAATCTTGGAGCACGAACGAAAGCGAAAAGTAGAGGTCAAATGTCTGGAGCTACAATTGAAACTCGAAGACGATGGGTACGTCCACGTCCTTTTTTTTTCTGCCCTGTTTTCTTTGTCACTCATTACTTCTGATAGACTTGAAGAATCGGAGATTGAAGCCAAGGTGACGGCGCTTCGCGAAGAGCTTTTGGCCGACCTTGCCTCGCTTGCCACCTCTGCCAAAAACTTGAAAACGTCCGACACGCACGGAATTGCCGCCGCTAAAAAAACCGAGCTAGACAAGATGGCTCGTGCACTTGGTACACGCAGAGATTATACAGAAGGCGACGCCTTTGATCGCGAAAAGCAAGAAGATAACAAGCGAATCAGGATGGTTGAGCGGGAGGAGCGGGAGAGAAAAAGGGAAGAGGACCGGGCGAGGATGCAGGAGCAGCGTCAGCGTTGGGAGGTGGAGAAGCGGGAGCGAGATCGGTTGAGGAGGAGGGAGGAGGATCGGATGAGACGGGAACGTGAAGCGGATGAGATGAAGAGGAGGGAAAGGATGCCGCCTCCACCCGTGCCACCCCGTCGCGAGAGAGGAGGGCGTGGTTCATACAGGAGAGCATCTCCCCCGTCTCGTCGTGAGGGTGCGTATGAACGAACACGAGCAAGGTCAAGGTCAAGATCGCCGTCAAGGTCGCGATCACCTGGGCCAGAGCGCCGTCGCCGTCCACCCTCTCCCATCTATTCACGCCGGCGGTCACCTCCGCCTCGTCGGGAAATGGAACGTTCTGTTTCTCCGCCCCGTCGCCGCTCACATTCACCGTCCCCACGTCGGGCCCGTGACCAGTATGATTCACCACCCCCACGGCGAGAGCGCGACAGGAGCGAGTCACCGATTCGTGATGATCGCTCTCCTTCCCCGCGCAGTGATGATAGTCGGGACCAGAGGAGAGGACGAAATCTTTCTGTGTCGCCTAGGCCATCAGGGAGTCATGCTCGCTCACGCTCGCGGTCAACTGGATCCTCGATGTCTGTGAGTACCAACCACAGTCGGTCCAGTGGCCGGAGCGATTAAAAAGGTGAACTCTGAATGGTCTGGTATTGCATGTGGGTGCTTTGTTACCGGACTGATTTCTATCTTATACTTGTGTAAAATGAGAGGTGGTGATCTGGACTGTTTCTCGAGTCTTGTTTACATTGCTCCAGCCATGTATGGGTTACGTCGTTAAGAGAAACCTGGAGGTTTACCAAGTGACAACCTGCAAAGGAAATGCCCCTGTTGTGAGTGTAATGTACAAGTCTCAACGCGCTGTCGTCTGCTGTCCCCCAACGTTCTGCTTCAACCGGTCGACCAACGGCGCATCCGCCGCGTTTGCAGCGGGTATCTCGAGTTTATTCGTGCCTTCCTTCCTGACTGTCCTGGAATCACCCTTGAACCCTACATAATAAACTCTCGACAGATCTCCGCCAACCGAATCTCCCTTCAAGTTGTCCGGGGGATGAGCACACGATACCATATATGGGAACATCAAAGGAAAGAAGCGGCCCCACACAGCACATCCCGGCAAAGGGCATTCATTCTCAAGGGGAACATTTCATGAAGGAACAGCACAACTCACGAAGTAGAGGCTCAGTGTATGCACGCTCGTAAACGCCGCTACCCTCAGAGGGTATTCCACAGCCCTCGGTTCGCCTTCGAGAAGGCTTATATCGAGGTGAGGCTTCGTGTTCTCGGCGTCTGCGAAATCGATGATGTTCGGGTAGTTGGCGAAGAGCTTGAGATGGCGTGGCATCGTTTCGCCGCGTCCTGTATTCAATTCATGTGTTCATGTGTCAGAGTCCACGTCATCCCAGTTGATTGGCGAGCACGGGTCAGCGAGTGGACGGGTAGGACGAGTTGGCGACATGAAAAGGGAGGTGTTAGCGATCGCGGCATGGTGGACGGAATGCGCAAGGCAAAAAAAGGAAGGGTGCTTTACCGAGTTTGAGGATGACAGACTTGATGCGCACGTTCTGGGAAAAGGGAACGTGTATGATCATCTGTATATGGCAAATTCGAAAGGGTATGAACGGGTTCGTCGTGGTTTGCGCGCACCTGGTCGTCCACGCCTGATTGTGCGAACTGGGTCGTATCTTCGCGATCAGACCATGGTTTGATGACTACTTTGGCTTGTTCTGGAACGGCGAGATTGAGTCCATGCACACTGACATCGTTGCAGGGGTGAATGGTCAATCCGGATGGTGTACATAAGCTTACTTGTCTCGATCTATGTAACCGAACAAGTTTGAATGTTCTGCACCGTTGAGATCTGTAGCGACGCCCTCCGACATGGTTCCCTGATAGCCACACTTCCAAACAGGGAAACTCTAGTGTACATTACATAATCAGACTCGTCTCCGAGAAATTTGGTCTTTCTTGACAAACGAGACAGTCACGGTCATGAACACGCTCCGTCTCGCGTCTGCTCTGCGCAGGCCATGGTCTCGTATCCAAACCCACAGAATATACACCATAAGAACATATTCAACCCCTTCGTCTTCTTCTGGCAAGCCCGCACACACCATTGACTCTTCGTCGGCTTCAGCCAACACGTCCTCTAATGCGTCCTCTGCACTCGGAACACCTCTCGCAGACATTCCTCAAGACGGGTTCCTTCCAGACCTCATGCAATATGACAAACTCCTCGATGAACACTCCGTTGCCGACTTCCCCCCTACCAACCGCACCCCGTTTGCCAACCGTGTCATTGTCCGCAATGACCCCTCCATGATCACCGGTAACTTTTACGACACCTCCGCCCAACGTTCCCCCCAAGATCCCTCCCGCCTCGACGCGCTCGAGGACGACCCAGAGGGCACCGGCATCCGGGACGAGGCCGAAGAGCTCGAGGAGCTGGACGACGAAGAGACCATGGGCAACGACGTCCGCGACACGAGGAGTGACTCTCCCCTCACCCCCGCCCAAGTCGCCAAACTGCACGTGTATCCCCTCCTCATGCGTCGCGTCACCCAGCAAACCGGCAAGGGTAAAATCCACTCCATGTACTCCCTCGTTGTCGTCGGCGACGGGAACGGTCTTGTCGGGTATGGCGAGGGCAAGGACGAGGAGGCCGCGGTGGCGCGCGAAAAAGCACTCGCCAAGGCGCTGAGATCGATGGATTACGTCGAACGGTTCGAAAAGCGGACGTTTTGGACGGATATTGAGAACAAGTTCGGGAGTACAAAGATTATCTTGCGGCCGCGGCCCGTCGGTTTTGGGCTGAGGTGTAATCCGAATATACACCAGGTGCTCAAGGCGGCAGGTATTAAGGATGCGAGTGCAAAAGTTTGGGGGAGCAGGAATCCGCTCATGGTCATCAAAGGGCTGTTCAGGATGCTCCAAGCTGGCCACGCGCCGTTGGGTATGGGCGATGGCGTAGGTGGTGGTATGAGACGCTTGGACAAAGGGAGTGGTCTGAGAAATAAGAGTGCGATTGAAAGGGATAGAGGAAGGAAAATGGTGGATTTGAGGACGTTGTAATCAGGCGTCACTTTGATACAGTATTTGTCCCCGTACTATCCTACGTTGACCCTCAACATTCCAACTTTAAAAATTGGGCTGGTTAAGTTGCTTATAATGCCATGAGCGTGTCTGATAAAATGAGTCTAGTGCTTCATAATCGATCTCATTGCTACCTGGTCACGAATTGCCTTGCTGGCGGGCAAAGCGATATAATATTCCGTGTCACCATACGAGATAGGGAATAGGATACTACTTAGTAAGGTTCGGCTCGCTTCCAATTCACCCTCCCCGCCCGCTACGTCGAACTGCTACCTATCACTAATTCATTCACTTTTTGGAACTATTTGTCACGCCAGTCCGATACCAATGTAGAATCTCCCGGGAACCGGACAAGTCCAAGGAGCTGTGGACGCGGTCGGTTCTTCCCTTTGATACTTCTCCTTGGTTCCAAGCGGATACTACTAGTAGGCACGAGATTGATCGACACACACAGTTCGCACAGGTTGGGATAACGCTATCACATCGAATTTTCTTGGCTGTTGCATGCGTCAGCATTCATACCACCTGCGTCTCTTCGAAAGATCACCTGTGCAGAACATGCGCGCCTCTATCGCTTCCTGATTGATGGCAGGAACCTTAATTTCCCGGCTGCCTGGGTCATCCCCGCCTCCGGACTGTGCAGAACTTGAAAGCTCGCAATTCGCGGTAATGTCCGGGACGTAGGTGCACAGCAGTCTTGTATAGTTCGCGCACGTGGGGCACATACGATCACATCCAATGTTTGCTGATGTAATTTTCCGCGATTCTTCAACGTCACGGTACAGAAACGGCGGGGAGTGAAGACTACCTGTGCACCGATCACAAACTATCGTAATGCTTGCTGTGTTCGTCTAGCGGTAAATCCCCGGACCGGGGAGATTCCGAGGGGGGAGGGTTGAAACACGGGAGGACTCGGGACATCTGGATGGAACGCCCTTCAAGCGCGAGAAGCCTAAGGTGGGGCAATTCGAAAAGACGGCCATTCGAAGTCGACGCGCGGGATGCAAAGTTGAAATTCAGGGGCCAGCCGGATATATTGAGACGGACCACCAAGTGATAGAGAAAACGTAACATACCAACATCGGAATTCTTGACCCCGCTACCGTTCACAACCATTCTGTCCATTTCTGCATTGGCGCTGTGCAATGCAAGTACACCGCGTCTAAGCGACGTCAGCCTCCTCAACGTGTCAACATTCTGGGGGAAAATATGGTACCCCGGTTGTGTACAATTATATAGTTGTCCATGATTTCGTCTATCAGGGGGTATTTTGAGATACTTCCCTAGGCTTGAGTAATCCCTGCCACAAGACTACCGAACTAGGAAGATCTCTGAAGCGACGGGAAACGAATCTTTATAGGAAGCGTAGTCCAGCGACCGCCATGGGTGACTGCAATGGTAAGCAGAATGAACTATAAGGTAGGGTACGTTCAATCGTCCGTGACGCTGGTCAGTACGTGAGACGCACCTCGTCGAGCAGAATTTGGTTTATAATGTCGGACGGGTGAAACGGCTATGTACGCATATTATAAGCATTAAATTGATAGAACTCTCCTTCCTGATGAGTGGGACATTCACCTATGCTTGCGGAAGGCGTTGGATCATTGTATCCTCACCTGCGGTGTCACTTTGATAATCGGTAAGGTTGTTCCCGGTGGCATCGGCGCTCAGTTCGGGCTCGGAATCCACGGACTACTGGAGTAATCGTGATAAGGTCGTACCTGTACAGCAAGGACATCTGCCTTGGCGTTTACCTATTTTTGTGCGCAGTACACCTTCCCGAATGGCAATTTTGGGGTCTTGTATGAACACCGTCTGGTTTTGTGTCCTATTGTAGAACCGGTCTGAAGGTCCAACACTCCGATCCGTGGCTTACGTGGCTTCCCAGGAATAGCTCGTTGTGAGATTACCTACGCCAACTTGCATGGCTTGAGCCGTGCTGTGGCTTCACCTCTGGCGGCACGTTGTTGGTATGCAGAAAAGGCCCAAGAACGGGACTTGTAGTAGAGAATTGTGGCTGATGGTTCGGCCGAGACGTTGTGCCGGAAAGCTGTACCAGTCCGCGGCATGAATCGCCTGCCAGTGATCGCAAAAGGGACGCTCGTTTCGGAGATACCAACGTTCAGCGCCTTTAGTGGAGAACAACAGTGCCATCACTGGAAGACAGCACGAATTCGTAACTTAGAGGTCCTGGATGTGCGGGTCTCTAGCAAGTTGGCACACCTAACACAGAGACGCCCACTGTGAATCCACGCCGCATCTTTCAGGATCTTCCTGAGGTGCGTCTGCGCTCTTCACCATCGTCACTGATGAACCCGAAACGACACAGCCCGCATCTTCGGCTTCGGAAAACTTGGCAAGATCTCTTCCGCCGAGCAAGACGGAGGTAAAGTTGTTGGGCACACCCGTCTCTGCACGAAGTCGGTGCGTAGAGGGTAAGTAGGTGTTGAAAAGGACGTCAAAGCTCCCATCCTCTGGGACGACAACGCCAACGTCTCCAGTCTAGAATCCTTGCCTAAGGTAGATGTTCGGAAGACTCATACTAGTATTAGGCTTTGGCGTCCACAACGGGTATTCACGATCTGAGGTCAGATGTCTGGCATAGACATCCTGGCGAAAATAGGCTGGCATGGTGTTTCGTGAGAAGTTGAGAACCTCGAAGCATCGCGGTTCTCAGCGCTCGATAGTAATACCTTGCTGTACCAGTGGCGATGCTCAATATTCAATGTTCGAGATCACACGGCACAACTCGGACTGGGAGGAAATACGCATTCCCAACTCGAGGCCATGGTATATTTTGTTGATGGAAGTCGAACGTTGAACGTTGAATCCGAACTCCGGCTCGATAATACCGTGTAACCCGAGGGTTGTGGTTAGCCTCCTCTAGCCTCATCTTGAACGTTATTAGCAGTCTAGTCAAGCTAAGCTCGACTCCGACTTGAAATTGTCTGCGGTCCGAGACACTGTAACTTCGTTGAAATTTGTTATTCCTATACCCATTCACTCAAAAACTCCGAGTCACTTCCGTTGTCTGGCATATCCAATGTATTATAGCCCTAGTATAGATCACCAAATTTGACACCAGCGAGTGTAGCTTATCCTGCCAGCGAGCCTTCGAGTTTCGTTACCCGACAATAACTTCAAGGTCGACCCGTGGAAGGCTGGGAATGCGTTGCAACTGGGGGCTCGAAGGCTCACATCGAAGAACGAACACGATCGATGAGATTGTCATCAGGATTTCGGAACCGCCAATCGTTCTACATTCTCCAAGTCCGTTTCTCCCAGACATACCCGAATCAGTGGTCCATTGTGTTTTCGGACGATCTTCCCCTCTACCCCTGGCAGGCCCACCCGCCCGACATAACAGAACAAGAGCGTTCGTGTCAGAGAATGCCCCGGCAAGTTTGTGGGCCCAGGGCCTAGATGTAGGTTGCCGACGTACGTGCGGTCACCCGGCCGCTCCGAGGGCAGCGCGCGCGAAAGTCTCAGATGATGTCGTGCCACAACAGGTCTTACTCGAGACAAGGAATGTCCTTATCAATCAATCAGTCAATTCCCAAAGATAGATAGCAGTGAGAAAGCAAATTGTTTTTTTCTGGGGTGTTCTGCTTTGTTTGCCAAACAATGTGTCACAAACACGCTACGAGTTTCTAAAAGTAGGTTCTCCAAAAAAGCGCCACGATGCGCTTCTGGGTTTTCTAGAATGGACGATTCTGGAAAGTGGACCCCTTGTCGTTTCATTTTGGCGTTCTGGAAAGGGTTGCTGCGCATTTGTAGCGGGCTTTGCTAATTCCATGCGTATCTAGTTTCATTTACGAGCTATGTCGCGAATCACATGCGAGGAATGTTTGATGGTATTGTGGCGCGCGCGCTGGGTGATTGGTCAACGATACATACAACATGCGTGGAGAAAAATTCTCGTACACCTGGTACTTATACATACATTGCTGTGACAAACAGCAAAATGAAAGAGAGAAAGCGCGAATGGAAAAAACGAAAAAAAAACGAAGCAGGGGTCGTGAACATCGAAGGTGGCTAGATATGTATACGCCAACTTGCATGAAAATGCAAAAGAGACGAATGAAAAAAATGGGATGCTGTGTGAGTTTCGTACAAGCGTGCTCTTTCGATCGTCTACGTGAAAGGGACAGTGTTCGTCTTGATACTTGGGCGCATGAGCGTGTCGTGTATGCAAAAAATGTGTGAAGAGGAATGAAAAACTCGGTAGGGAACGACGATGGTTGGGGCCTCCTACGAAGCACCAGCCGTGGCAAACAGTTTACCTGGATAGAACCAGCGCCGTCCCATGCGTGGTCGTGCAGCTTGACGGCAGTGCTCTGGCAGTCGGCCCTTCACTGTCGTACCAACCTGTGCCGGCGCCACCGTAAGAGTCGCAGAGGTGTCCGAAGCAGGTGGAGAAGGCGAGCGACGCCAAGACGACGTAGGACTGGAAGTGAAAAAGGAATGAAACGGAAATGCATCCGTGAACGAGCCCCTCCGGCCTCGATGCTCGTCCTCGCTGGGTGGCGTCCGTGGGGGCGAGGAAGCACGGGGAAAGGAAAACCGCCAAAGGGACGAGGACCACCGTTTCTCCTCACTCCCATTCGAAGATCGAGGGATCGGAATAGGCATGGGTGAGCTAGGTCGTGGCAGCGGCCCTGAAATGCCGGTCGGGGCATGTGATGGTGGCGAGGGGAGTGGAGGATGCGTGGGCAAAGTGCCCATTTGGGCGTGTGCCTCCTGCCGACACGTGTTCATGACTACAGCAGGCACGTAGGGATTCATAGCCTTTGTGATAACGGGATCGCGACGCCAGATGGCCAAGTGGGCAGGAGAGGTGTCTTCCAGCGACTTCTTCGAGGTAACGTCCAGGTCTAGACCCACCACGCTCTCCACGGAGGATGACATGGTGGAGGGGCACGACGATGAGTAATCGCTATCGGTATAATCCCACGTCGGGTCAGTGTGACGACTACCGGGCGTGGCATAGACACCAAGGTCCACACTTGATGGCATAGCGGAGGAAGTCCAGGGGAGGGAGATCTTGGAGATCGAGTCGGGTGAGGGAAGATAGAAGCAGGAAGAGAAGGGGGTGGCGCTTTCGACGGCGGTGTGCATGGAAGACAAGGTGGTGTGCGTCGTGTTGCTACCCGTGAAGAATATGCGACGACCACAGTCGGTATTGATTTTGAGAGGCTTTGAGGAACAGAGTGTTGGCCTGTTGCGCAACACGCTAATGCCCTCGGGAGTGGGAGGGATTGAAGGAATGGATCCAGATGCAACAGGGGATAGTGGGGAGTACGTGCAGGGCGGAGTGCGAGGAGCTTCGTAGATTTTGAGAGGTTCAAGCACCGCAGATGACGGAGAGCGTATCGATGATTCAATGACCCAAGTCGCGTTACACGAAGAATACTCCTCGTCCCACATCGGGTCCCGAATGGAGTGCCTTGCGTACTCCATTTCCGAATCGCTGTCTTTGCTCCACTTGGAATGAAGTTCTTCGGGTTGTTCGGCGGGCTCGCCAGGAGTGGATGAGTCCGAATCACTCTCGATGTCGACATCGATCTCCCAGGCGCAACGTGCCATGCTTCCCTCGAAGATTACACCCTCTGCGTAGAAGTGGTCCACCTGCTGGATGGCAGCCCTAACCTCCGACAAAGTGATGCGACGGCGCCAATCCACCTCGAGCATGCGGCAAAGAATGTTGTTCACTTCTGCAGAAATAGGAAGGACGGTGGGAAGGAAGTTAAATGGGTCCTGAAGATACGCTTGGAAAGTAGGGTCGGATGAGGATGCTGACTTCCAAGGGTTACGACCGGTGGCGAGGTTCAAAAGTATAATGGCCAATGACCAGATATCGTTGAATAGGGGGGAATAAGACCCTGTCGGTGCGAACTCGCCACCCTGACACTCTTAAATCCGATGCGTCAGTTATGCAAACAAAAGCGATCGGGGACATACGCACCTGGACTCATGTGGTAAACACTACCAGTGCGAAATTCCTCGCTAAACCTGTCTGTGGTGGCGAGGCCGAAATCGGTGATAGCAACCCGGAGTCCGCCGTCGAAGCAGAGCACGTTCTCTGGTTTGAGGTCCCGATGATATATTCCTAGCGAATGGCAATACTCGACGGCATCAAGAAGCTGCAGGAATATATGTTTAATTAAGTGATCTTGTCCGAGGTAGCGGCAATGGTGCAAGATTTGAGAGAAGAGATCACCGTCGGAAGCGTAGTCCATGACGAGGTAGGTGTAGTTGTGCTCCTCCACAACCCGGTGGAGAGTGACGACGTTTGGATGGGCTGACGCAAGGCGGTGGAGGGCTATTTCCCGCATGTGCAATTGACGCTGGCGGGAGCTGCTGTGAACCTGTGAACTGATGAGGCACTTGACAGCGTAATTGCGCGCAAGTGGGTCTACGGCGCGATAGACGACACCATAGCCTCCTACGCCAAGTACCTCGACGAGTTCGAGAGTGTCGTTGTCGATGAGCGTACCCAGGGCTGGGGGAGGAGGGGAGTTCGACTGCTTAGGCGGCATCCTGGGATGGCGCTGCAACAACGAGAGGGAGGGCGGAGACCTGAGAGGCCGAGGAGGGGGCGTCCGAAGACCAGGAATGGGTGAAGAACAGTGGGAAGTAAGAGCGAAGAGCGACCTAAACACGCCGGCAATTTAAGTGAGTTACGCCCCGTTGCAGCGTGGCTGGCATGAGGCAACCTGACCCCCAGTTGTTCACGGCTGTTCGTGATAGACGAGTGGAAGGGAAGGTTGCCTGCAGGAAGGTTCGATAATGACATCGAGGCAGACGACCTTTTCTATCGCCACTAGCCACAGGAAGATCAGTCATCATTTCAATATCATTCTAATCGAAGGAGTGCCCCTAAAAAGGCAGGAGTCGGGCGGGAGTGGAATAACGCGCGGACATCGGACTCAATTGGGAATGCAACGATCAGCATCTGCCAAGCAATCAAGCGGTGTGACAATGGTGATTTGAAGAGCTGTGAGTCAGGTGGAGAAACTGTTTACCGCAACACACGAAATCATGCGGAAAGGGCGGGAAGTCGAAAAATGGAATTACGGGTTTGGAAGGGGACCTGATCGCTGATGCGGAGCAGCTACTAAGACGTAGTCACTAAGCAGAGTGGACCCGGGGCACCTGCTCATATCAAGTGAGCACACTGCGTTTTCAGAGGGTAGACTGTAGTAAGCTCACCGAACCGAACCAACCTTGACTCGGAAGTGAATTGACACTGAAACCAGGCGTATCTGGTTTGCGGTGTACACGAGGCAGCCCAACAGTACTAGTGTAGGAGCGCATCGCATACATACATGAACTGGATTCCGACGGAGAACGTTGCACAAGGCATTACGACCTCACGTGACAAGTACGCGTCGCGACGCGATTGAGGCGGGTCGGAGCGGCGGGGTCTCAAAATGGCAAGTGTGAGTTTAAATGGTAAGCGAGCGTGAACCCGGTTCAATTTCTCTTCCTCAACGTGTTGCACAGCGCCCACGCGTATTCAGCCCGCCCCCGTTCGGCTCTTCATATCTACTCCACCTTTCCTATCTCAATGTCCGTGCGCTCATTCACCGTATTCCAGGACATTCCTTCCGACATCTCACAGCAGTCCCACGACGACTCTGATCCACGCGCTATAACCCTCTCGGCCACGGACACAGCTGCCACATTACTATCCACACTCGCTGCGATTGAGAAGGAGAACCTTCACCCAGTCACTGGTCAGCGTCCTGGTCCCACCGTGGGCTCTGAGGCAAAGAAGCGCAAGAACAGTGCACTCGCTACCAAGGTGCTCCTCGTTCCTTCCTCGAAAAAGCACAAGGAATCGAAAGGGGAGCCGAAAAAGTCGCGAAAACCGCTTAGTTCGACTGGCAAGTCCAAGAGCTCTGACACCAGGAAGAGTAGTTCCAAGTCGTCTCGTTCTCGCAAGGCTTCTCCATTGCCTCCTGTCGTCGAAGAGCAGGAACTGCAACGACAACCACCCCGTCTCTCTATTTCTCAGACCGCTATTGACTCTCGATGCTACGAGTTGACTGTCTCGCCTTTGGCAGACGTCTCAGAAGCTTATGATGCGACTCGCTCGGACAGCCAGGACTCTGACGTACACACTGACAGGGTTCGTTCGAGAATCTCCCTTGCTATCGGCGACCCTAATGACACCCAGCAGAGCTCGGTGGAACCCGTTATCCGTGATTATTTTTCTCCTCCCATGGTTGACCAGCCTCTCCCGGTAACGAACGATGCACCACGCAACAATGATGATATGTCTTCGACCAATGACCTCACAACGCCAGAACGCAAGCACATTTATTCTGCTTTCACTTTTTCCTCGCCATCGCCAACCTCCGAACGCTTTAGGCAAGCGCACTTGTCACCGACGCGTCGTGACTTCCCCGCTTCTAATTCGGAGTGATGAAGCTCTTATAGTCCGATGCCACAATAAACGCTCGCCCTGATACGGTTATGAGCAAGTTCCACCAAAAGGATACCATTGCATATTTGTGTATATCATCACTTCCATCTATTCCAGGCATCTCCCACACCATCTTTACGGTTGAGCGTATGAATTTCTATCTAGTTGTTTTATGTCTCGTCTCGTCTGCCTGCTTTGCTATTGCTTGTCGCTTTGTGATTCCAACATACCCTTCTTGTTGGCCCGCGCCTCAAGCACACATTGTTGTATTACAAGACACATCAATTTAATTCATATCTTTTACCCCGATCGCTTCGTTGATAATGCCATCATTGTTGACGTGACGTTGCACAGCTATTGATATGTTCTCTTCACGTGTGCTTGTGTCTGCCTGGTCTTGGTAAACTTACATTGGGATGTAAAGGCTATTAGTTATGATATCAATAGTGTATGCGATGGAAATGAGTTGCCAGCTTGTGTCTTATCTCTTACACTTTCAAGGCGAGTACATAGGCTTCGAGAGGACTCTTATCGAAGGGGGGCCTTCCGACGGCTAACTAAATAACTTTCACTCGTTTCAGGGCCGAAGATAAGAACAACGTCGGGTTCCATTTCGTGATCCCTGCTGTTCCCAAGATACCATCATCGTTCTCAAACATCCGCCAAGGAGAAACCTTACTTACCTTCACCATGGGTGTGGTCCACAGACTAACCCAAGCCCTTCAGGTCCCTCACGATTCAGACCTCACTCTAGCACAGCAATTAATTACCGTGCGTGCGCTCTATTTGTGCTCCAACCCAGTTTTCAAACTTTCCACCTCGGGTGTCACTAGAATGAGGACCTGCTACCTGTGGTCCCTGAGAACAGGACCTGGCGGGGATACAACTATATTGCATTGTGCGTCTGGATGATCCTTTTTTTTCGCCCTTTTAAATGACACAAACATGATCAACATTCGATCCTCATGACCGTGCTGCCTTGGGCATCAAACGCACGCAGCTGGGTGGCGGACATGTTTAACATCAACACGTGAGTCGCTTGTGTGATTCCAGAAAACCACATAATATTTTTCTCCTTCGAGTTGGATGATAGTGTCTTCCATGATTCAGCTCGGCATGTCGTGGTGGCAAGCTTGGATTTGTGTATGGGCGGGGTATGGTATCGTGACGCCGTTTCTGGTATTGAACGCACGGCCCGGCGCAGTGTTCCACGTCACCTTTCCTGTCGTCGTTCGCACGAGTTTCGGAGTCTTTGGGAGTTTGTGGTGTGTCTTCAATCGAGGCGCAATGGCCTGGTACGGACACCTGACAGCTCCATCCCTCGTGCCCGTTGCGTTAAAAATGGAAATTACAGTATATGGTATGGGGTCCAAGCAAGCATTGGAGGGACGTGCGTGTTAGTGATGCTACGGGCTATGTGGCCTAGTGTGAACGACGTTCGTGAGTGGATCTAGTCCTGTAGGAACACAATCTTGTTTATGAACACGATTGGAACCCAGCCAATTCACTCCCTGCTTCGTCCGGAACAAATACGCGGGACTTTATGTGCTTCTTCCTGTTCTGGCTCCTATCGCTGCCTTTGATATGGTTTCCTGTGCACAAGATGTTCGTAAGAGAAGGTTCTTAGTTCTAGATTCTTTGGCTCATATATTTGAAAAGTCGGCACTTCTTTGTAGTGAAGATGGTGGTGGCACCTACCGCGGCGATTGTATTCCTCATATGGTGTATCGTCAAGGCACATGGTCTAGGTCCCATAGTCCACCAGCCTGCATCCATCCATGGATCGAATCTCGCCTGGGCAATGGTCGTGAGCCTCATGTCGTGCATCAGCAATTCGGTGACGCTTCTCACGTCAGCACCCCTCGTTCCGTACCCCGCTCCCATCTCACTTGGAAGCAAACAGGAACGCACCGGATTTTGCGTCTAGGGCAAGGACTCCCGCTGCGGCACTTTGGCCACAGCTTTTTGCATTTCCCCTTGCGTCTTGTATCGTGTCTTTGATCGGTATCCTGGTCAGTTCATCTTCCCAAGCCATATATGGAGAAGCTATCTGGTCACCCATCGATTTATTGGGCCGATTCCTAGATGACAATCCATCTTCCGCGATGAGATTTGGGGTGCGTGTAACACTTGATCCATTCAACATTCCTGATGCGGCTCACCACTCCCTAGGTATGGTTCATCTCCGCCTCGTTTGTCATTGCACAGGTGAGCCACCAACTTGCTCTTTAGTAGTGGGCAAGAGCATTACTCACGGAATAAACCATGCCAAGCCAGATGGGGTATGTTTGTTTTCATGTTCCCCAGCGGTAAACGGCGATTCATGTTTGCTTTCTCTTTCCGTTCGGTTTTGCGGCAATGTGCTATTCGGGGATGCGGTTGCGCAGAACGAACATTTCCGCAAATTCAGTTTCGGCTGGATGCGACCTGACCGCGCTGTGTCCTCGTTTCATTGTGGGTGTCGTTGTCAGCTGCGGCATCTGAAGATCATCTTACGCAGCTGGATACGATTACTTTATGATTTACACCTCTTGCGTGTAGAACATCCGACGAGGTGGATATATCGCAGCGATCGTTGGTTTATCCATGTGCCCATGGAACCTGCTCAAGAGTAGCAACAACTTTACATCTTACCTGTCCGCGTATTCTGTTTTCCTGAGTTCGATCGCTGGAGTTATGGTGAGTCCGCTTCCATAGCCATCAACCCTGCGATTTGCGCTCAGTGAAATGGACGGTGTTTGCTTCATGATTGCGACGCAACCAGGTTACGGAATATTACTTCATCCGTAAGGGCCACTATAACGTAGTAGACTTGTATCAAACGGGAAAAGACACCTGGTATTGGTACTCTTACGGGTTCAATTTCCGGTGAGTGGCTTCAACTTGGATTTTCCCTGGCTAGGACATCAGGTTGGCTTACGACGCGTTCCGTAGTGCCTATGTCGCCTACATCGCTGGAATTTTGATCAACGTCGTCGGGTTTGCGGGTGCCAGTGAGTCCCATCTTTACATTTTTTCTCGGCCTCCGCCCATTAGTGATGGTCCGTACGGGCCGGCCGAGAGAATGACAGTGTACGCTTACTGACGCGATTGATGATGGTTTCCGTGGTTCTGCGTGTCACGAAGCCGGTCGTACGGTACCGATTGCGGCCACACGGATATACGAACTATCGTTCTTTACAGGATTCGGGGTATCGTCCGTCGTGTATTATGCGCTGAATCGGTTCTTCCCTGTCAAGGGTGCGGCTGCGGTGTTTGAGGAGATCGATGTATCGGGGTATGGAGCGGAGAAGAGGATGGACTAGCGCGTCGGTGATTGAAGGGGCGTTCATATGTGTTGTCGTTCGCTGGGTGCCCCAAGTCCCCCTGATATGAAACAAGTTTCCTTTTTCGTGTATGTTCTCGGGAACACCCGGTGCATGATGTCACATAACACAAGCTTCGAAAAGCTCAACTTCCTTCGAGCAAGATGTCATCGTCTGGTACTCAGTCACCCCCGCTTGAAGCGACAGGGTCCCATCTCCCAATGGGCGTATCGTCCATTGATGGGACCTGCTCGAGGCCCATGAAGGATGCCGAACAACGCGCAGGTGGGTGTTGCATCGTATCACCCATATAGGGGCTACGACAGATTTTCTATTACACGGATAGATTACTTTAGTGATGCGGTGCGTTATAATATGCTTGGGGAGTTGAAGCGTCGATGTATCATCAACCTCATATTCTTGCCTTACTGACTCGGGTAGGTCAAGGAGCAGTATGCAACATGCCTGCCCGCGCAAAAGCCACCCCCGGTGGAGAAGGAGGCACAAAAGAAGTAGGGAGTTGAAACTGCTACACCGGGAGAGTGAAACGTTCATATTCTCGTTCCGTGGTGTACGATTAAACGACGGGATGGTTGACTTAACATGCTCTACTTTGTCGAGGTTCTCTTCAGATAGCTGGACCACCACTCTTCAAACTTCGAGCAACCCAAGTCCCCGACCAGCGCTACCGTTTCTTCAGTGGCCAAGCGACAGTCTCTAGGACGTGCAACGGCGTCTGCTGGTATGGAGCTATCACGGATGACATGGCCAGTAGGCGATCGGAGGATCCTTGCAAAAACCTCGCACATGTTGTACTTGGTCATGCATTCATCGCCAGAGTAGTGCACAATGCGAGGAAGGGTCTTGTCCAGGTCTACACTAGAATGTGAAGCTAAGGAGTGAAAAGGAGATCAAGCACCTACCAGACAGACGCACGAGGAACGTCGCTATATCGAGGACATTTGTGGGATACCTTTGTGCATAGTCATCCATCTTGTAAGTCTTCCCTGATTGATCTTGGACGACATCGATGAGAACATTGACTGCGCTATCCGAATTCTTCGGTGCTGGTCCATAACTGTAAAACAAACTAAGTTCAAGTCAGATTGAACTCTAAACTAGGTGCGACTGACAGGACCGGAACTCGGAGCACGACAGCCTTGGCGCCACTCACGCCTAAAACTGCCTTCTCACCAGCCAGCTTGGTGACGCCATATTCCTGCAACGGATTGGTCTCGCTGCCCGGTTTGTAAGGGGGATTCCTGCCATCGAAGACATAATCTACATTTCGGAGGATCTTCCGTGTGAGAAAGTACGTATGCCCAATAGGGCCAACTTACCTGTGGAAATGTACACTAGGGTAGCCCCGTTATCTTTGCAGATCTGAGCGAGTTGCCCAGGAACGTCTTGGTTGAGCTAGACCTCGCAGACAGTGATGGTTAAATGATAGTGTGAGATTGGGTCACGAAACGTGTGGGGTAGTCTGACCTTAACGGCGGCGGCGGCGTTACCCTGCAGAACATGACATTCCTCTGTAATGGTAAACCAGCTCCTGGCTCACCTCTTTGAATGCATCAGGCCGTCTTTCGGCTGCGCAGTGAATCACCCCTTGAGTGGGTTCAGGTCATCAATAATTAGCGGGGACGCTATCGATATATGGACGTACAATCGAATCTGTGCTCGTTGAACAACCCACGGAGGGTTGCACCTTCCTGGGAGAGCAGATCGTTGGTCAGATCGAGTCTGATCAGACCTTCTTTGACTTGGGAGTACGATAGACCGAGGGTATGTGTGCCGGTACGCTGGAAGGCGTTGTACACGGCGGTCCCGAGGACACCGGATGCACCTATGGAGACGTGACATGGGCCAGTTAGATCCAATCATGGGAGATAACTCGACGGATTGGAACCTGTGACTAGAACGCTCTTCATCGTACTTCAAGATTATACGTACGTAGTCTCTGCTATCCGAGCACCAAAAGATTTTAGACCCACTGCCGACGAGTAGGCTGGTGACCCTCGTGGGTTGTTTTCGGAAGCAATAACTGCATCGAGCGGAGCGGCGGGAACTTTCCCAAGCTGCGGGCACAATTGTTGGTCAGATATTTGGCTCAACCTCCTTGGAACTAACTTATCATGATGGTTTCGAAAATCATTGCTTGGATCGCCGCGGCAGCCAAGTTGTCTGCAAGTCCACCGAGCTATTTTCAGTCGAATTTATCCGAGCCATTGATTGGTTCGTTGTTCGACGCCAGACTAGTGCTAAGGTTTACTGATGGATTTCGTGAAGCTGTCCTCCCTAGGAATGATTGATTTCATCCATGCGCCAAGGTACATGATCTTGGCGTTGATGCGAACCCGAGCGTGGTATGTCTACTACATGCAGTTCGTGGTCAGTTGGTCTCTCCAAAAACCGGTCTCATCCCTCAGAAAGCCACTTGCGTCACTTCAGCAGCACCTCCAATCACGGAGCGCCTATCCTTAACCTTCAACTTAGAGTGCCCTGGTCTTAATTTGACCGCTTCGCAACGTCCCTGATTGTGCCTGTGGGATAAACTGAAAAGATCTGGGCTGCCCGGCATCACGGAAAGCGTCCATCCCTTCCGGCTCAACTTGAAGTTACATACATATAACCCAAGTATCGTGGTTTTTTACAATTTGGGGATATGATTTGGAAGTGGGTGGCGGATGCTGTATCCTTGGGCTGGATGGTAAACATTTAAACGTCGATTTCGTGTGGATGCTGAAGGTTCCCCGAGTTGCGGACTCGGGTCAGTCTCAAGGGTTTTCCCCAGTTCGCTCCACGGCATCTTTTCACACCAAATTTGCGATCCGGCTGGCAACCGGCTATCACCGATTCCAACTTTACCACAGGCGACGTTAAAGAGGTTAAGTTGAATTTCAATGAGCCTGCGCATCAACACTAGTGCGTAACACTGGCACTTTGATGGGCAGACCCTTGGCAAATTTACTCTCTAACTGCAGGATCCCTGGTTAGTTTGGCCGTGACTGCAAGTCGTTGAAGACACCTCAGACACTTGGTAAAACATGCTTCCTGCGAATTCTCACCCACGAGGCTCACCCTCGGGATGATCCAGTCTAGGAATCAGTGTGGATGTCCAGATCAAAATACGCGTGCATTCGTGCGGTCCGATCACATGGCGACGCGCGTTACCGGAACCCTAGGGCTGGAGACACTGATCCCACGCTCATACTTCCGCTTCTCTGTCAGGACTTTCTGTCAGATTATGGTAATACGTTGTACGGCAGATCTGTCGGGCAAAGGTATATCAGTAGGGGAACTTGTCATTGTCCCAGGTGGAGCTCGTTTCCCTTACCCGTCCCTCTATTTTCTGAGCCCTGTATGCTATCGCTCAAACATTCCCTCGTTATCCAACCCCCTGTAGCATCCCCGAGCTACGTGCAGGGCACGAGACTCGAGTCGAAATCTACTCCTTCACGTGCACATACTTCATCCTTTCGGTAAGCAGAACCTGTGTACTAGAGGAAATTTCACTGACCAGATTTTCTAGCTCCTTCCATTTAGACATGCAGATATATAGTCCCTCTGTTAAAGTTGTAAAATATTCTGGGCTGGCGATCTTGCAGTCGTGTCCAGTATTTGGTGATCAGGATAAGATTGAAGGAAAGGTTAACCTTGATTCTAGCACCCTCCAGAATGGTCGCTTGACAATCACCGTACGTTTCCCCATCTTATTCGTATTTATTTCTGAAAGAAGGTCAGCTGGAAGGGACCTTTGAATATTTGTCTGTCAAGGACAACGCAGACGGCGATGGGAGACCGACCGTTAGGAAACACAGACATGTGTTCTTGTCTTCATCGGCCACCATGCCCATCTCACCCATCCCTGAATCTCGATCAACCATTCGTGACGCCCTTACCATTCGCAAACGACCAAGTACATCTAGCCTAATCAGTCCTGTGTGCAGGTCTTGCGAATTCAGTTTTGATCCCCCTCGCGGGTCTCGGACCGGCGAGGAATTGCCGTCAACGTTCTCATCCAAAACTTCCTGTGCGGATCCGAGGAGACAACCGCGTTTGGAAGAAATTGAGGTTGCGTACCGGATTACGGCTGTCTGGGAACCGTCTGATGAGTCTGGGAAACAAGCGATGTAAGTCGATCGCCAGCTTGCAAGATCATCTCTGACCAGTTTTCTTCTAGATTAGAGGCCCCTGTAATATTCCAACCAGACACAGATTTTAAATCTGTCGACGGTTCTGATCTGGTACCGGAGTCTTGGCTGGAAATGCCCCTGTTTCCCGAACGTCCGATTCCATTCAGCTGCGCGGTGAGCGAATTCACGTAGACTTGGTTGTGAAGACGGGACTGATGGTATTCATCATAGGTGACACTTCCCCGCCCCCAGTCGCTTTCTCGCTGTAGCCCCATCCCATATTTTGTTGTATTCACGACAAACACTAGATCACCAGGTTTAATTAAAGAAATTGCCGCTGATGCAACCATAGTTGTATCGCTCATCCGAAAAATTTCCATAGCCCCTCCGAGTAAGCGCACGCCGCCGCCGATTCCAACTCCTCCGGATACACCCCCTGCTAGCGACGATTCGGATAACCAGGCACCCCCACCGATCCCTCGCTATGGGCTGCTGAAACGGTCGATCAAGACGCCCGCTCGATCTCACTCTCGGGAAGAGCTGTTTTTGCAGACCAAGCCACTGCTTGAGCGCCCACAAGAAGTGTTCTCTATAACGCGGACTCTGCAGACCGAGGTTTTCATCGGGTTTCCAAAACGGCCTCGAGCAAATGGTGCGTCGCACGTGCTTCCTGATGGGCTGTACAAAGGCAAGGTGCAGCTGTCAAAGGAGCTGTCAAAGGACATGTTACCTAGCGTAGACTGGGCTGGAATCAGCGTCAAGGTGAGAACTATTACCACGCGTGGCGATTGAACGTATCTCATCTTCACCCATTTCGTAGTATTACTTGGACGTGTCTGTCTTGTTTGGTCAAGACGACGTGAGGGCGCGCGTTCCTATCCATGTTTATTAGCTCCACTGTCTAATTTATCTAATATCAGGCGAACATTGCCTGCCGGTTTCAAGGCCGTAGCGCCTTCTTTCTTATTCTGTTAAACCACTTTCAAGTTGTTGGTATTATCCATTCTTTGGTACATGTCTTAGAGTCACTCTTTTCATGAGTTATCAGGTAATTGTAGAACATGTATCACCTAGATCATCCATACATACTAGTAGCATGCGTTCTCATCATTTTGACCGAGAGCACAGGTATGGTGATGCACCCTGCACTTATCATGAGCCAAGGAACACAGAAAGCACCAAGTGACATCAGGAAAATGGTGAAGAGAGGATAATTGATTATATTCATGAAAGGGGGGTTGATAATCAATGACAAGGAATTATAATGGATTATCTTTTCTATCATGCCAATATAATGCTATATCTTTTCTTCACCATTTTCCTGATGCAAGGACTCCTGGAGCAGTGCACTCGGATTTCGACTTTCTTGCCCGACGGGCAAGCGACCCAAACAAAAAAGTGGATGGGAAAGACGCACTCTGGCCACTGCAAGGGCGAATGAAGGGGGCGCATTAAGCATCACAAAAAGTACAAATATACTATAACCCCTTATATGGTGTCCAAGTTGTAAAATTTGTATAACATAAAAAATATCCACAAGGGTTGGCTGTTTGCACATTATTTTGCTGATGGCAGCGGGTTCATATGAGTTTATATATATTTGTATGGATTTATATACCATTTATATAGATTTATGCACCACCACAACATGAATCAGGCTGGGACATATTGCCACCGGTTCGACACTTTTCGTGATGAGCGCGGGATGCACCCCGCATTAATAATCCCCATTGCGTATTGCCACTGTGTCGGTGACTTATGCCGGTGGTTGGTGAACGTTTGAACGATACCCGGCTGTGGGGCCGCGTGATACTGAATATGTCTAGTACTGGCACTTCCGACCCTCAAGGCTCGTGACGTACCACTTGTCTAGCTACTAGGCGTGCGGCACAAGCACCCATGGATCCCCGCGGGTCGTTCTCATTACTTGGTGTCTGGAAATACCGCCATTCAGGTTCTCGAGAACGGCTACTGATTTGAGAACATGTGTGTGCTATCTGGTCACGAGAGTACGACGCGATGGACGATCGGACAGTCCAGCTTCTGATAAAAAAGCGGGAGGCTTCGATTCATTTACATATCCGGCGTTGGCACTAACCTCATAGGGGTAAGCCTGAGCGACTAAACCCCGTGCCCACTGGTAAAGCCATTCTAATTTCTAACGGATGTATCGGACGTGCTCAAATCCCTCCAATGCAGGAATGTACAAATCTGCAAAGTTGGCCAGGGACGATCACCCTATATATGGACCAGGCTTGAAGACAGCTCAGAAATCTCTACTGAAGTTGTTCGGTATTCCGACATTCGAATGGTCCGTTGGAGGGCCGCCGACTGTGAATTGACACCAGAAGAGTTTGGTAAGAGTGAACCTAAAGTAATTCGGATCCATAAAGACCTTACAGCTCCACTCAGGCTCCGCCTCGCCTTTTGACCACCCTAACATGCCTCAATCGCACTCTGACAATCTGAAGGTTGGTATCGACTTGATGACACTCACGATTGGTACACGCTCGCTGATACGACTGAATAAGGAGCTTTCCATCGAACATGCAGATAGTGCCACTGGCAAGGATATCGAGCATCTGGAAAAAGAAGAACGTGACAGAATTTTAAGAAAAGTAGATTGGCGGCTCTTACCACTCGTCTCGTTGTTGTACCTTCTGTGTTTCTTGTAAGTCATCGTCAGATTGCTTCTGGTCTGTTCTTGACGACCACTGTCCTTCCCGGGTCACTAGAGACCGGTCTAGTATTTGTGAGTGGTATTATTTCATCTTGGTAGGGGATCATATTGTTTACAATAGTTCTTAGCCAACGCCAAAGTTGCGGGCATGGCAACCGATTTGAACCTCGTAGGACTCAGATACAACACTGCTGCAGCGATCTTCTTTGTACATCACCGTGTTGACCTGTAACGGGACTCGACTAATATCTCCTAAGATCCCGTACTGCCTTGGGCAAATTCCATCGTGAGTCGGAGCAAACGACTAATTATCAGATAAGCCCATGCGTCAACTATTCGCAGGAATATCATCCTGAAACTCTTTCGGCCATCCATATGGAGTACGGTGATCACCAATTCAACGGACAATGCTGAGCCACAATTCCTTCTGCAGTACCTACAATCATGGTTGCATGGGGTCTCGTCATGACCTTGATGTGTCTCGTGAAGACGTATCAGGGACTCCTTGTGTAAGTATTCCGATCGAGAAATAGCAGACCCGGGTCACTGACGCTGGTTTCGATTATGTCTAGCGCCCGAGTTTTCCTTGGTCTAACAGAATCTGGATTATTTCCTGGTGTGACATACTACCTCTCCTTGTGGTATCCGCGTGCCGAGCGGGCAAAGCGCATTGCAATATTCTGCTCCGCTGCGACTGTGGCAGGCGCATTCGGTGGTCTTCTGGCGTGAGCATGCCTTCTTACACTCAGTACAGCGTTGTCGCTCACGCATCAATAGTTATGCTATTGAAAAAATGGAAGGGTAAGCAGCGCCTCGGACATTTGTTGTCATCTGTAAGCTTATAATCTTGATATAGGATTGGTGGCCTCCATGGCTGGCAATGGATTGTAAGTCATTTCCCAGAAAACAGACATGGAATCCGCTCAGCTTTGATGTCCAGTTCTGCTTGGAGGGTCTCGGTAAGGCTTCAGTATTCGCCAAATGACAATATTTTGACATGGATTTTGCAGCCACGGTTGTCGTCGCATTCACGGGTTTCTTAGCCATGCATGATGTTCGTGAATTAACCGTCGTCATTTCTTTTATTATTACTCAATTCCGTTCAGCACCCAGAAACGGCGTCATTTTTGACGGAGACTGAGAGACGTTACCTCGTTCGATTGATGAAGACCGACTCGCAGCATCTCGCGACACATTTCGACTTTCGTTTTGTTCTGCAGGCTCTCAAGGACTACAAAATCTACCTTCAATTTGGCATACTCATCGGGTAGGTGTATGACATGTCACGGCGAGACTTGTGCAGCCCTTTTGATGTTCTGTATTATGGTGGATTAGTTCGGTCGTCCCCGCGTACACAATTACGCTGTTTACGCCAACCATCATTAACGACCTGGGTTTCTCCGCTGCCAATGCACAATTACTTTCCGTACCTCTATTTATAGTCGGTTGCGCATTCACCATCATCATCGGTATCTACTCCGACAAGTACCGTCGTCGTGGACCGTTTGCGCTCGTGGGGCAATTCACTGGTCTATTGGGCTACGTCGTCCTGTATACCCAAACGCGGCCCGGTCCATCGTACGTTGGCGCTGTGCTCGCCGCCATTGGCGTTTTCTCACCGTCGCCCGTCGTACTCGCATGGATCAGCTCGAACGCCGGAGGCGAGATGAAACGTGGGACTGCCCTCGGGGCGGCCATTGGGTTTGCAAATCTGGGCGGGTGTGTTACCAGTGACATGTGATATGACACATCTGACCTAGCATGTGTATCGTCTCGGCTTGCGATTGTAGGATATGTTCGTCGTTTATCTACTTTGACCCGCCCCGCTTCCATATCGGCCATGGCACGATGATGGGGTGGCTGAGTCTCTCGTGAGTCATTCGTTTTTCACCGACGACCCACTAGTGGTATGCCAGCTATGTTGCTGACGTCAGTTTGGGGATAGGATACTGTTGAATTGCTTTGCCATGTGGAATTACAACAGGATTAACAAGCGGAAGGAGAAAGAATGCCTGGAACGCAGGATCGCTGATTCAGATGACCTGAAAGAGGAATTCAAGGACGATGGGGATGAGAGTCCTCTCTTCAGATATGCGATCTAGTTTTCACCACCAGCCTGGCGTGAAGGTTCTCATACTCTTACCCCGAGGCTTTCATGATCAAGACTTATTTTGTATCCTTTGATGATTTCGTGAGCAATCGTAAAAAAAAAAACTGTGGGTTGCGGTTCTGTGCGCGAAGCTTCACCATCTGTTCTGATCGGCCCATATTTGAGACTTGACATGACATTCGCCCTGAAGTCACGACGTCTGGACAAGGTTATTGACAACAAGGGAGCACGTTTCGAAATGCCGGAACATTGTCGACGGAGTACGCAGGTTGTTGACGAGCGTGTTTGAAGCTTTATTTTTCACCCCGAGTCCTACAAGCACACTCTTGGCGTCATCTGGAAGGTTGACCAGGCCTCGCAGAGGCTCTATCTGCTTCCTCTTGTTTTAGCTCTGATCACCGCCACCAGTTTGGTGACTGCACAACGAATTCGTAAGCGAAAGTGGCGTTTTAGCCGTAGTTGCGCATCCGTGATATGTCTGGTAGGGATCTTCTTCAGTTCATCTTTGCGGACAGTGCGACCGCCCATGAATTTGCCAGGTGGATTCTTGGATGGGCATACTTCTTCCGTGACGAGGTTCGTGTATCCACTGCTTGCCACATTCTGTTCCAATGTGGCTCACAAGTCGACCTTGATACGTTCATCTCCGCGTCCTTCATGGTTGCACAGGCCACTGTGACAGAAGCGTTCTCTGTTACGGTGCAAGATGTGTATCGCGATGCTCACGGAATAAAACATACATGCGATGAGGAACGTTCCTTATGCTACCAAACATGAACGTTTGAACGGCGGTTCACGCGCTGCTTCTTCTCGCCACCAATGCGCGGTACGCGTCTTCAGGACAAACATATAATTCGGTCTCAGCTCAGTGGGTGTGGATTAACCACGCTATTTCCTCGTTTGATCGTGCTCCGTTGAACGCGGTTGTTTTACAATGCAGAATCATGACCGTGAATTGCGTTTATAGATTAGTCGACATGCCAGATACATTGTAACCATCGCTGGTTCATGCATCTGTCAATAGAGCTTGCTCAACAGCGGCAACGTTTACGGTCTTACCTTTCCGCGCGCTCCATATCTATAACCTCCATGGCTGGCATCGTGGTGAGTTCAATTTCCAGGTCATGAATCCATATATGCGTCCATGGTGACAGGAGTGGAGGCTCATGGTATATTATTTGTCTGCATGGGTGATTGACGAATGGAAGCGGTAGCCGGTACTGGTACATGTGCGGTGTGAATTTCCGAAGAGTCTCATGGGCAACGCCAGGTCCGGACGGCTTTTAACCATCTAGGCGTTTCAGAGCCCATGATACCCACGTCACTCGAATCTTGACCAACGATGTCGGAATTGCTGGAGTGGATGAGTCCCTACGTTTTACAGCTCGTCCGGGTCGTACCTTGCCTCTGAGCTTGAGCTTGAGCGACGGGGTCCGGCGAGTTCGAGGGGGAAGAGGAAGAGCTGAGATTCGCAACGACTGATTCTGCACGGCAAGTAAGTCGAACGGTGCCCATGATGGGAGTCGTATATATGACCTCTCGATCTTTACGGGTGTCGGTGTATAGTGTACGCTAAATCGGTTGTTTCCTGTTGGGGCGGGGGTAGGTGCGACATTTGAGGAAGGTGATGCCGTCGTCGAAGATGGGTTGCCGCATTTGGTAGTCCACCGTGTCCGAGTCAAGGCATCCACGGTGTAAAGACCCCCCAGCTCACAACACGACACCATGGACGCTGGCGTTGAACATCCGACCGCGACTTGGGAAGCCATGCCCGAAGGAAATGTGTTTTATCGGCGTCTACAACTATATTCCATACCAGGGAAACTCCCCGGCCTAAACGACTTCATCATTGCTGGGTGTCGAAATGGCGGGCCCATCGGTACGTGTCGTTCTGTTCCCTGCAGCGACGTCATACGACGCGTATGTTAATCCGCCTTCCTTGTCCACACACGCTTGCAGCACTCATGCGCGATACATCCAAGATTATAGCCATTGGCCGCGCTGGGCCTGCGCTCTCGAGGTCGCAGATTGAAGTCCTTTCGGCTGCAGGCGAAGGGTTGCTCTTGCTCAACGTGAGCACTCTTCTACCGCACTTATGCACTCCAGAGACGGTGATCGCTGACGTGCGTGCGGACAGTGGGATCAGGGAAAGATCATCCGGTTCGGGTGGACAAACGACGAACGTTTAGTCGTGCTCAACGAAGAGGGTATCTATCGACTATACGACCTCCAAGGCGACTACCAACAATACTCACTCGGATCGGAAGCGGCAGAGATGGGCATCATCGACGCGCGGATTCACGAGAACGGGCTGGTCGCTCTGACGGGATCGTTGACGCTCTTGGAAGTCAAGGACTGGGAAGGTGGCAAGCCGCTCACGCTGGCGAACCCTGGTGTGTGTGTGCTGACGTGTGCATACGTTTGACACGGAAAGGACTGACTCGACGCGCGGGTTTTTTTACGATCATAGGACTGTCCGAGCCACCACATGCGTGGGCTGTGATTCCACCCGATCAGAACATTTCACGGCACGTCGAGGTGCTGCTCTCGGTGGACACGACGATACTGGCTGTGGATAACTTGGAGAGTATCGATCAGCGTGTGGCTCGGGGCCCGTTTTTAAGAGTATCGCCGTCGCCGAATGGAAAGTTGTTGGCGCTGCTGAATTTCAATGGCCTCCTTTGGGTCGTCTCGACCGACTTTCAACGCGGCCTCGCGGAATTTGATACTGAAACGGCCGGTGCAGAAGGACCGGTCAGTCAGGTCGAATGGTGTGGGAACGATGCCATTCTCGTAACGTGGAACAACCTGGCGCTGTTGGTCGGTCCATCTGGTGATACGCTACGGTAAGTCTGCGGTGACTATCGAACGCGTCCAACAAGTAAAGTATGATAGGTATTTCTACGTTGGAGCGACGTTTGCAGTCACGGAACTCGATGGTGTACGCGTTGTCGGCCAAGAAGTGTCCGATTTTATACAGAAAGTGCCCGGTATGCAGCGTTCACTGCTTGTGTCGTGGGCTCATCCCACTACAGCATCGTCCATGTCGGTCTTCCGACCTGGCTCGACATCTCCGTCTGCAATACTGTTCGATGCTTGGGAGAGCTTCACTCGGCGGTCATCCAAGGCAGACGAAAGCATCCGGAGCATTCGACCCGATCTTGCAGCGGCCGTCAACGAATGTATCGACGCGGCTGGCCGCGAATGGGAACCACACTGGCAACGCCGGCTTCTTAGTGTGAGTTACTCATCACCGGAACCGCTTTCCATTTTGACCTGTGGCGAATATGCAGGCAGCCAAGTTCGGTTGGGGGTTCCTTGACCTCTATAACCCCGGTGACTTTGTCGCGATGGGACAGGCACTCAAAGTGTTGAACTCGGTCAGGTTCTACGAAATCGGGATACCATTGACCTATTCTCAGTGGGTGTACGTTTATGTGTACGTTATCCCTAGCTAAACGTCGTATTCGCCGAAGGTACCAATACGTGTCCCCGATGCATCTCATCACCCGACTGACATCAAGGAACCTGCACCTCCTCGCGCTTCGGATTTCGTCGTACCTCTCGCTCAAGGCGGACATCGTGTTGAGGCGCTGGGCAAGCGCCAAGATCGCGCGATCGAAATCCTCCACCACGGATACCGAGGACGAGGAGCTGTGCAAGGTGATCGTCGACAAGTTCGAGACGCTCGGAAAGGGTGCGGTGAGTTACGCCGACATTGCGCGTCGTGCATGGGAGGTGGGCAGGGCGGGTCTGGCGACCAAGGTGAGCTTTCGTCTCTGGTCGTCAGCGTCCTTGATTCTTATCCACATCCACTTTCTCAAGCTTCTCGATCATGAGACGCGCGCTTCTAACCAGGTCCCGCTCTTGCTGATGATGAAAGAAGACAAGTTGGCGCTGTTGAAGGCGGTGGACAGCGGAGATTCCGAACTCGGTACGTAACTGGCTCAGCGTCGTTCGTGATTGGCGACTCACCAGTGCGTCAGTATACCACGTTCTCTTGCACCTACACAAACGGCTCCCACTCGGCTCCTTCTTCCGTTTGATTGAAGACGGGGGAGAACACCTCGTACCCGCCAGCAGGCTACTCCAAGTGTATGCACGTGAACAAAATAGGGAGATGTTGCGTGATTTCTACTATAGCGATGACAGAAGGGTGGAGAGTGCCGTTTTGGCGCTGGAAGAGGCCAGTCAAATGGGGGTACGTCCGGGAGTCACCGAACGTCATTGATATTGCTCATCGAGCGGGGTAGGATCAAGCAGCGACGATCACGTCTGTCCGGGCTGCGGAGAAATTCTTCTCAGAAGACAGGGACCGCAGCTTCGAAGCCAAGGTACGTCCTCGGTCAGTCGAGGCGTGTCGTTGACATGGAACTCGGGCAGATGATGGACGAGAGCGCACGTCTGCTGGCGACGCAGCAGCAGCTCGAAAAGGACGCAGACGGCAAGGTCAAGTTCTTTGGACAGAGCGTGTCGGAGACGATACGCACCTGCCTGATGAACGGGATGAGCAAAAAGGCGGACAAGGTCAAGAGCGAGTTCAAAGTGCCTGACAAACGGTCCGTCGTTGGTCCGTGTCGTTGTTTGTGTGGCATCTCACCATCTGGACGTGGCCAGGTTCTGGTATATCAAGCTGCATGCGTTGACGGCGCTCCGAGATTTTGACGGATTGGACACGTTTGCGCGGTCGAAACGGAGCCCGATCGGGTACGAAGCATTTGTGCGGCATCTCGTCGCTGCTGGACATCTCAAGGAGGCTGCGAGCTACGTCATACGGTGTGATGCGCCTAAGAGGGTGGAGCTATATGTGCTTTGCGAGGATTGGCGGGCGGCTGGGAGAGAGTGCAAGGAGCGGGGCGACAAAAAAGGGCTCGAGTACGTCTTTCGCTTCCATGTTGCGGTTGTCGAGACGTCATACTGATGTGTCTCTAGAGCGCTGAAGAGGCAGTGTCCCAACTCGTTGATCGCACGCGAGCTGGATAACTTGATTGCCTCGATGAAGTAGCCTACCAACGCCGTTGGTATGCGGAACTTTTGGATTTACGACTAGTTTGTATTTGTCTGTCAATGGGACCATCCGATACGATAGTAAACGTATTCTACATCCTCGTCCGCACAGCGTCCCGCAGAGCCCCCATCTCCGTAAGCCTCGCATACGATCGATTCTTTCTCGAAGATGATTAGCTCCTGCGGGGATGTTGACCGCGCCTCGGTGCGTCCAAACACCTCTTCGACCGTGCTCGACTCGAAGGTGTGGGTGGGTCGTTGTGGGATAACGAGGTGAAAGACGGGCGTCACGTAGGCACCATCGCCAGGGTGTGGACGGGCGAGAAGCGACTCGAGACAATCGCGTATCCATACGGCGTGTTGTGCTTCGTACATGATGTCGGCGCCAAACACGAGGTCAAATGGGGTCGAGGGGAGGGCTGCGGCCATTGAGAGCGAGGACCAGTCCAAAGGGTGACTGGTGACGCGGGTACTCGACTCGTCTGGGTCGTCGGGCGTGGTTGGACGAAAGTTGGCGTCGATGTTGGACTGGAGGTTGGCGAGCACGGCGGGGTAAAAGTCTGTGAGGACGATGTGAGTTTCGTGTTGGCGGGAAGTTGACTCGAGGGAAGACAGCGCCTGCAAGACTTTGGCGACTGTCAACCCGACCAAGCCGGTGCCTGCGCCGAGCTCGAGGATGCGGAGGGGAGTGCGGGAGGGATGAGGTGGTCGAAGACCGAACCGATCGGGTTGTTCGGCGATCATCTCTGCAAGGACACATGCCCCGCCCCACGTCTGCGCACCAACGCTCGCGTAGTCGTCATTGTCGAGAGGGATGTCTGTCAGTGTGACGTGGATTGGGACCGTCACGGTGACATCAAGCGAGGACAGCACCGAAAGCTGAAACGTGAATTGACGATGTACTCTGCCAGAAGCGGCGACGCCGGCGCAGGTTGCGAGGAGTGAGGCGGCTTGTTGGATGAGGCGATCGTGATGGTGTGGGTCAGAGGTGGGATCTAGTTCGAGTCGGGAGATGAGCGTTGTGAGCCAGCGGATGGCGTAGGTGCGCTCGAAAGCGTCGGATCTGAGGTCATCGTCGTGGTGATCGATATCTCGTCGTCGACGGGATCCACGGACGAGAGGGCGATAAAGCGCTTCGAGATATCCAACAGACTCGGCGAGCTTGGTCGTCGTAAGTTCTGAGACCTTGGCGATGGGGGGCAGACGCGTCGACGGTGGTTGGATCATTGTCACGGTTAACATCACACCATGGATGCTTCCCAGTCGTCGTTCACAACCGTCTCGTCCTCTTCGTCCACTGCTTTTACTCTCGGTCCGGGATTTCAGTTTCCGAGTCTCTCTCAGGAGACGACGAGCACCAGCTCGACCCTTACAGACCCCAACTCACCCGAGTTGTTCAAACAGCACATCCAGATCGCGATGGAACACGTCACACGGGTCAACGCGTTCGCACGGAGTGCATTGAACGGCATGTACGTTCCTCACCAATCTCACTCGTCCTGATCTGACGCGTGAATGCAGACAACAGGCATATCAGACAGGCGTCAACCCAGCACAGACACAAGGTGAGCCTCCCTGTCCTGGCAATGACCTCGTGCAAACCGCCACTCAGCCGACCTCCTCGCGCTCGATCAAGCTCTCCACACCCTCGCCGACACCCTCCGCCAATCCGGCGTCGGCGCCTACCCGCTTCCACAGGAGGACAATACTGCGGGCACGACACCACCGACGGAACAACAACTTATCGCCAACACGACCCGTGGCGTGCAGCAACTATACGACGAGTTTAAGCGGATGCAGGAGAGCAGTGCGGTCGTTGCGAACCTCTTAGGGGCGACGGAGAACCTATCTAGCTTGGCACGGCCAAAAGCGTGAGCGGATCAAACGAGACGTGGGTCCAAGGTCGACATGTGCGACCAGGGAAAGGAAGTGTGCGAATGTACCAAGACAACAAGTCGTGTGCATTCAGACAGAATACAATACATTTTCAACTACAGCCTCATTTTGGCAGCAAAGCTCCTCGATCGAGTAACACGTTCCACTCATGAGTGAGTCAAGTTGACGTAGATGGTGCTCGACGTGCACAGAACCTGTTAGATTCGCCCATGAGCACCACCAACACGACGATGAGTCAAAGCCCTACCTCGCCGGGGTAGAGGTTGGTGCAAATCGCGTTCAAGTTGGGGTTGTTTGTGATGAGCGTGTTCGTCGAGATGTTGTATGCGCTTGCGATGCTAGCGCACGTGTTGCCAGACTGCGAGACGTAGGTGGTATTGCAATCTTGGCCAGTGATACCCAGGCAGATGACCTAGGTGGGCATGCTTAGCCTCGGCGACACAAAACGACAGGGGGTGGCTTACCTCGCCAACGTAGAGGTTATCACAGTTGGCGTCAATGATGCCCGTGTTCACGGCGGCTAGTTGGTAGCTGTGCGTCATATAGTAAACCATCTGTATGCATGCATGGATCTAGATGAGTCTTACGTCGAGACGTTGTACTTGGCGGAGATGCCGTCGCAAGTATCACCGGGGGCAACGGTCGCATTGCGATCGCAGCCGGCGGGGAGCGTCCGGGCTGAACAACGATCAGACACGCGTCAGGACGCGACGATGGCACAATGACACACCCTGGAGAGCAGTCGCAGCGAGCGCAAGGGTAGCAAGGAGACCAAACATGTCAAACGGCGTCAGACAAAGAACAGTGTGCAAACGAATGCTACGCCAATCTGCCCCAGACAGAGGCTTTTATACGTTCTCGTTTCGAGCACGGCGTTTATTCCATTGAGCGATGGGATTGGCATTGGCGAACCGGGTTGAACAAGTGTCATTTTCGGCGCTACCTACGACGTGCGCGGAAGGAGAGACAGCATGAGAAGACAGCTAATACAGGCACTCGCGGCATGGCGGATAAAAACGAAGGCGGAGAGGTGATCCGCGGTGACCTTTGAGGCGCGGGTCGCCATCTGCAGTTCTCAAGTGTCAGGCCTAGTCAGGTCAGGGTGTAGTCACTGGCAGGTGTGATAGTGAGATCGCGCCTACTAGCGAGAACGGATACGTACCGCGTGCATTGAAGCCGGCCATTTTTTTTAATGCTGCCGTTCCATACAGACCAGTCAATAACAGTCGGTACAGTGTGTCGCGTTCGGTGTCACCTTGATGACCCGAATAGAGTCAGTGCGGTCACGGTGGCGACTGAGTTGAAACCTTCCTCACTCATCCTATTGCAAGCACTGCACAGCACTCGGGTAGCGAATCTTGTTTCCGTGATGCCACTGACTAGTTTCACTACCCGGTACGGTTTCCTGTGCTGTGACTGCCATCACGTCGACCGATTCCGCACACCGAGAGATCGTACGTTGAGTAGCTGCCACAATCACTCGTCGCGCGGAATCGAAAGTCGGTCTTCTCCTGGGAACCGTCGGACGCGGCAGATATTGTCGGCACCCGCAAGCTTGGTCGCGTTCCCAGCAATATATGAAACATCGACTCTGCGAAAGGCCTAATCAGCCGTTCTGATGTCTCACACTAGCAGACGCGTGGCATCATCACGAGGTCGCTCGGAAATTCACCCCCGTACGAAACAAGTCAAGCACAGCAAAGTCTGTGATTTAACCACACCTCTCATTTACGTTGCCACGCGTGCATGCGTTCTTCAAATGGACCCGTCGTCACGTCAGTGATGGAGCTTATATGGACGATATACAGAGAGGTAAGTCATTAACCCTGTTGAGGAAGTTCCATGGTCACATGTAGATCCACCCCGTCGAATATGCTGCAAACACGACAAATGGCCGTGGTTCATATTCCCGAAGGAACTTGGAGCTCACGGACCCATAATGACACGAGGAAACAGCACGGTCAAGTCACACCCAGTTCGCAAGTGGTTTGTTCTGAAGGTACCTACCACATATAATGAAGAGAAGAAGCCACCCATGAATCGCCGTTCATGTTCGATGACATGAAAGCATCGCACCCCGGATCGGACATCGCCTCCGCGAATCACACTGGTACATACATTTTTGCACATCAACAGAGATCACTTCTTGTCTCTATGGCGACGAACCACACCTCAGCCTCTCGGCCACATCATGCACGGCGGACATCAGAACGTGGCAAGTGTTGGACTAACTTGGTCGTGGGATGGTAATTAGCCCCCACGACGACAGCTGTCATGGGCAACGCTGCCATCGTGCCGCAGCTGGTGTCCCTGCCTTCGATGCAAAGTCGCAGTGTTTCCTTCGGAGAACGGATAGTACGACACTGGCGTGATACTGATGAACAAGACGGAGCAGATAAGCTCCCCGGTCGTCGTTCTGGAGGGTGCCGGGAATGCATTGGCTGGAAAGGGCACATTCCAGGTCGCGCTTATCAGCAATTGATGTATTCCGAAATCCTGGAAAAAGGGGCCTTGGCATTTTACTCTTTTTTAACATTGTTGGTCAGGACGTCGTAGCTTCGGGGTGTCATCATGTAATGTTTCGAGTGTGACTTGCTGAACGGTACCACTGAGCTCCTCATCGAGCCTGTGAAGCTTCAGATCATGATGATAGGTAACACGCGTCGTTCGCTCTGATATAAACATCCCACAGCGCAGTGACACATAGTACACGATCATGAAAATACATTACTCGAAAGGCACAAGAAAGGATCCTGATCACGAGGGGCCCAGGATACGTACACAATGATCTTCACCCCGGGGCTGGTGCTAAAAGTTAAATCGTATATCTGAACAAAGGACTCTCATCCCCATCGTCCCTGAATTCCTCCTTCAGGCTCTTTGGATCGGCAATCCCGCGCTCCATGCACTCTTTCTCCTTCTGCTTATTGAGCCTGTTGTAATTCCACATAGAAATGCAGTTCATCACTATCCTATTCACGGCGTGACGTTAAGCGTACGGTCGTCGGTGACAAAGGAAAGACTCACGAGAGACCCAGCCACCCCATCATCGTGCCGTGGCCGACACGGAATCGGGGCGGGTCGAAGTAGATAAACGACGAACACAACCTATGCGCAGATTCAGATATCAAACTTGTCTGGCATGCCACTAGAGTAACCAACGCACCCGCCCAGATTTGCAAACCCGATGGCCGCCCCGATAGCCGCCCCGCGTTTCATGTCGCCTCCGGCGTTCGAGGTGAGCCACGCGATTACGACGGGTGTGGGTGGAAAAACGCCCATAGCGGCGAGCACGGCGCCAACGTACGACACACCGGGGCGCGTTTGAGTGTACAAGACGATGTAACCCACTAGAGCTGTGAATTGTCCCACGAGCGCAAACGGCCCACGACGATGAAACTTGTCGGAATAGATGCCGACCAGAATGGTGAGTATACAACCGGCAACAAACGGAGGGACGGAGAGCAGCTGCGCATTGGTAGCAGAGAAACCCAGATCATTGATGATGGTCGGCGTAAACAACGTGATTGCGTATGTGGGGACAACCAGACTGATCCACCATGATACAAAACATCAAAAAAGGCTGCACAGGTACAGGCCGTATACACCTACCCGATGAGTATACCAAACTGAAGGTAGATTTTGTAGTCCGTGAGAGCCTGCAGAACGAATCGGATGTCGAAATGTGTCGCAAGATGTTGCGAGTCACTCTTCATCAATTGAACGAGACAGCGTCTCTCAGTCTCTGTCAAAAATGACGCTGTGTCCGGGTACTGAATAAAATTGAGTAATGGTAAAAGAAATGACGACAGGTTATGCACGAACATCATGCATAATAAAGTAACCCGCAAATGCGACGATAATCGTGGCTGCCAAAATTCACATCAAACTATTTTCATCTGGCGATGACTGGAGCCTTACTGAGACCCTCCAGACAGAACTGATCGTCCGGATTGAGCATATTTTTTTTCGCGTTTATTGTCTGAAGAATGACTCACTATCCATTGCCAGCCGTGCAGCCCACCGACCCTATCCCAAGATCGTAAGCCTGGAGATGATAGAATACGTCCCTCAAAGGTACTACCTACCCTTCCATATTTTCAATGGCATAACTATTTGTGCATGAGTGGAAGGCTGTACTAAACGTAAGAAGGTATGCTCACGCCAGAAGACCACCGAATGCGCCTGCTACTGTCGCAGCAGAAAAAAATATCGCAATGCGCTTGGCCCGTTCACCGCGTGGATACCACAGAGAAAGGTAAAATGTCACACCGGGAAATAATCCGGACTCTGCCAGACCAAGGAAAACTCGGGCGCTGGACACGATCGAATGCAGTGTCGGTGATCTGGGTCTGCTGTTTCTCGATCGGAACACTTACACAAGAAGTCCCTGATATGTCTTCACGAGGCACATCAAGGTCATAACGAGACCCCATGCAACCATGATCGTGGGTACTACATCAAGGATTGTGGTTTAGCATTGTCCGTTGAATTGGTAATCACCGTACTCCATCTGGATGGCCGAAAGAGCTTCAGGATAATATTTCTACAAATAGTTGACGGTTCATAGCATCATCCAATGTCGAGTATTCAGTTGTGTCGACTCACGATGGAATTTGTCCAAGGCAGTATGGGACCTTGGGAGATATTAGTCGAGACTCGTTACAGGTCAACACGGTAACGCACAAAGAAGACCGCTGCAGCAGTATTGTATCTGAGCCCTACGAGGTTCAAATCGGTCGCCATGCCCGCAACTTTCGCGTTGGCTAAGAACTAGCGTAAACGATATGGCCCCACACCAAGATGCAATAATACCGCTCACCAATATTAGTGCGGTCCCTGTCGGGAAGCCAGTGGTCCGTCAAGAACAGGCTGGAGAAGACCTTGATCATGACTCACAGGAAACACAAGAGGTACAACAATGAGACGAGTGGTAGGAGACGCCAATCTACTTTCCTCAAGACCCTATTATATTCTTCTTTGTCGAAATACTCGACATCCTTGGCACTTTCTGCATGTTCGATGGACAGCTCCTTGGTCGAACACATCAGCGAGCGGATTAAGGGGAGAACCGAAAATAACAACCTTGAGGTCACCAGAGAGTGATTGAGGCATGTAGGGTCAAAAGATGGGGGTAGAATGGAATTGCGAGGCACAATCTAGGACCCCATCGATGGTTTATGTATCCATGTTGCTTTAGGTCACTCTTACCAAACTCTTCTGATGTTCATTTACCGTCGGCCATTCAGCGGTTCGTTGAACCCCCACATCAAAACATCGGAGCTTATAGGACCCCGGGACACATTCCTGGAGAAATAATTGTGCCCGATACCGCATCCGTCAGAATGGTGGTTAGGGGATGGGGTTTGGTTGCTTGCCGCTATAAGCCAGTGCTAAGGTCGAACACTTAAGTGAATTGGTCCACATAGCGGAAACTGGGCTATTAACCAGAATAGTATCCGACCCCTCGGTGAATAGTGAGCAGCGCGTATCCATGCAGACTGTTATGTGATCCTTTCGAAGGAGTAGCTCCCTCCCCGACGGAAGTACGTTCTTTCCGGTTCTTTGTGTTGATAACACAATGTCGAGATGCCCACCGCGGTATTTGAACGTCTTGGGACTCCATCTACTCCATGTGTGATAGGCAGATCATTCAGAGGTGCATCACGAGTAGATTTTGAAATAGGACTGTATTAGCACAAACTCCTTTGCTGCGATCAGTTTTGAGGTATCTAACGGAATGTGATCTCATGTATCACAAGATAACATAACATCACGCACCGCCTTACACTGATGCGAGGTGCCCGCAGTTCCCACCTTAATTGGTTGCCTCCAATCCAGTTTTCAGCTTAAGGTACGCACGCTGAGAGGGTCCGCTGTCATCATGTGGGGATGCGGCGTTAGCCATCAATGTTCGCGTGGCAACAGCCAAGGTACATCAATGTGCCATGTAACATCCTTACCGGAGAGAAGCAAGATCCCCAGTGGCGTCGGGAATTGAATCAGAGTCGGGTGTGGCTCGAAGGTGGTTGTCCTACCAAGGCTGGAATGGTTGTATTGGGAAGAGCTGCTCCGACGGTTGACAAATGTCACATGGTGACCCGGGTCAGTTTGAACGTCCGTTTGATTCGGAGTGGATAGTGTGACCTCTCAGCAAAGCACAGAAACTGCATCATGATAGAACAGTGGTTGAATGGATACCAGGCTTACCATTAGGTGTTAGATACCAGTCATATCACCACCGCCCACCGGCTCGGCAGCATGGAGCCTGCACAGCCCGCACCGGGAACCAAATATCATTCGTTGCAAGAGTAGATCTACCAGTACACGGCCACCAAGTTTTCGGGACCCTTCCCACTTCGCAAGTTAATTCACACTGAGTTTCCGGTGGAATAACATCGGATTTTGTTAGGACACCGACCTCATTTCTAGAGAGAACAAAGTTCCGAGCGACATCCATACAGCGGAATGGGGTTACATAATACGGACTGCTCAGGTTGAACCTAATCTGAATCACTCGACCGTTGCGTTCCGAGCCCGTTTCCACCGATGCAGGGTTTTCACCACATCCTCCAGTCTGAGGCGATTCCAGAAAGCGAGCCGCTATCCAAACGATGGCTTTTCTATCGTAGTTCCGAGTCAAGTTCAAGGGACATACAGGACCAATCGGTGGACGTCGCAGTCAAATATGGGATGATGGAAACAAACTGGTAACATGTTGAAACTGGACCAAGATGCAACGCGAAAACGGTAAAGAAAGAAAGGAAGATACATATTAGTAACCTGACTCGGACATATTCCATCGAACCAGCCATAGGTACCGGTATGCGGTACAGAGAGGTGGCATGTATCTTAGCTAGTAGGCGGTATATTGTTACCGCACTCAACCGCGCAACGTGCAACTCCCAAGAAGGAAACAAAGAAGAGAATAAGACTGGATCGTACGCTGGCTTTGATACTAGAGCGTATATCTGAATAGGGGACCTCCATCCCCGTCGTCCCTGAACTCCCCCTTACGATCGTCCAAATCGGTGATCCCTCGGACGAGGCACTCTTTCTCCTTTTTCTTATTGAGCCTGTTATAATCCCACATAGCGAAGCAAGTCAACAATATCCTATCCTCATCACAACCAGCAATGCAAGCCGCGCATCAGGTCATGATTGGTTACGCTGCCAGGATGGAGACTCACGCGAGACTAAGCCATCCCATCATCGTACCATGGCCGATATGGAACCGTGGTGGATCGAAGTAGATAAACGACGCACATATCCTGCAGTGGTGGGGCCGAGTCGACGCACATCGGATAACATAGTGAGATATACCGACATTCCATGGCATGGTACTCACCCGCCTAGAGTCCCAAATCCAATAACAATTGCAAGGGCCACGCCACGCTTGATGTCTCCGCCGGCGTTTGAACTAGTCCATGCGAGTATGACGGGTATGGGTGGAAAAGCTCCCATGGCAACTAGTACGGCACCAGTGTACGAGGCAGCAGGGTGGGTTTGTGTGTATAGCACGAGGTATCCCACCAGTGCGATGGTTGCTGCCACAATCACGAATGGTCCACGACGTTGGTACCTGTCCGAAAAGATACCGAAAAGAATGGTGCAGACACAGCCTGCGACGAATGGAGGGACGCTAAGAAGTTGGGCATTCACAGCAGAGAAACCAAGCTCCTTGATAATGGTGGGCGTAAACAACATGATGGCATTTCCGGGGATGACCAAGCTATCCCCGTAACATGTAAGCACATGCATCTGCGTAGAAGCCATCTTGTGTTGACCTACCTAATGTAAATGCCGAATTGAAGATAGGTCTTATAATCCATGAGAGCCTGCAGAACGAAGCGAAAGCTGTAGTGTGCTGCAAGATTCTGCGAATCAATCTTCAACAACTCAATGAGAGTATATCTCTCGGTCTCTGTCAAAAACGGTGCTGTGTCTGGGTACTAAATGGAGGTGAGTAATGACAAAAGACTGGATGTGTAAATGCACGAACGTCATACATGAGAAAGAAACTAGGGAATGCGGCGAGTAGGGTCGCTGTTCATATGTCAAACGGAGTATTACTCTCTAGTAATAGGTTAATGTTTACCGACACCCTCTAGGCAGAACTTGCAACCCAGGATCAGTACGTAGCATCATGGTCCATCTCGGAGATAACTTACAATCCACTGCCATCCATGCAAACCACCGATCCTGGAAGTAGACTTAGATGGTACAGAAAAAAAACATCCGAAAGCACACCTACCCTTCCATGTTTTCAATGGCATAGCTATAAGTGGATGAGTGCTGTTGTTCCGGAGGGAAGATAACGGTTCTTACGCCAGAACGCCACCAAAAGCACCTGCCGCAGTCGCAGCCGAGAAGAAAAATGCGAGACGCTTTCCCCGTTCAGCACGCGGATACCAAAGCGAGAGATAGTATGTCACGCCAGGGAACAACCCAGATTCTGCCAGACCAAGGAAAACTCTGGCACTGGATATAAAGCAACTTCAGGGGACCCAATGGAGCCTGCTATCCCTCGACAAGAGCACTTACATCAGGAGCCCCTGATATGTCTTCACGAGACACATCAAGGTCATGACGAGACCCCATGCTACCATGATTGTGGGTACTACATCAATATTTCAGTGTCTGATTGCGTGCTGAAGCAGTGAACACCATACCCCATATAGATGGCCGGAAAAGCTTCAGGATGATGTTTCTGTAAATATTCAAGTCGTTGATTGCCATGACAAAATATAGGTAGGTTCGCCTCACGATGGGACTTGTCCAAGACAGTACGGTATCTTGGGAGATGTTAACCGAGACTTGCCACAGGTCAATATGGCTACGCACAAAGAAGATAGCTGCAGCAGTATTGTATCCAAGTCCCACAAGGTTCAGATCCGTCGTCATACCCGCGACTTTGGCGTTGGCTGAGAATTCTCATAAACAACACAGGCACTTGTCAAGAGGTAAATTAGTGCTTGCCAATATTAGAGCGGTCCCTGGGGGCAGGATATCAGCAGGGTCAAAAATCTACCAAGAAGCCAATTGACTCACAAGAACGAGAGAAAGTATAGAAATGAGACAACGGGCAGGAGATGCCAGTCCAGTTTCTTTAGCACCCGAGCATGCTCTTGAGCATTGATCCAGAACTTATCCGATCGTATGAGCGGGCGGGACGTGACAGGCACTTATTATTGTCATTGCCAACCATACATGATATTGATACTGACCTTTGAATCACCGGGGGGTGACTGAGACATGAGGAGAGGAGGAGGAGGAGGAGAAGAGGAAAATTATGGGGCCAACCTGCGAAGGCACATTCTTTACATCCCATCTTGATCTCCGAACCGAGTACACCGCACTGGGCGGCAAGTTTGCCAGTGAGCACGTCACCCAGATTATTCTTCATGAAGTATTTTGGAAGCCTGACGGATGTTACGGAACCACGACTTGAGGGTTACGTCTCCTACTTTTGCTATTCCTCTACACCACACCATAGTGCATGGTGCGCACCAAGTCCACACAGGCCTTGAATCGTATATACCCCTTCCCTCGGTGGGTAGTTCTGTATCAACATTATCCATACATATGTCAGTGTCATGACACTTACAGTGATTCAGATTCGAATCTACTAGTCACACCGGACCTTCAAGCTTGGCGGTCGCATCCTTTATGGATGGCTGTGATGTCGTACCGGCCTTGGATTCCTTCGAAGGGCCGAAGCTCGTATGCTAGGTTGATGGCATCGTTCCGATTCGCGGCGAGAGCTAACGTAGGCAATTGGAGAATTTGATGTTGAACACGTTTGCCAGCGAGTCGGAGAAATTGTTACTTCAACGCCAAAAGTGGGAGTCGGGTTGAGGAGGCGCCGCGAGCGGTGATATTAATGATACGAACTTCTTCCTGATATGACGGGCAACACTGTCACAGGCTCTGAGCAGTGGTCTCGAACATCCATTTTTGTCTGCCGATTACTAAATTTGTTTCGGGCCCGCCAGCCCGCCGCTTCCCAAAAGGTGACGTCGAGTTTCGAGACTATGTAACTCTTTTATCATTTGTGTTACGGGCATGGACCCAATCACGCGTGACGGGTCCGATTAGGAGAAACGAGTTACTGTAGGAAGCTCAGAGGTAAAGCTAGAGCGTATACCTGAACAGGGGACTCTTGTCCCCAAGGTCCCTAAATTCCTCCATGCGATCCTCGGTGATCCGGTGTTCAAGGCATGCCCTCTCCTTTTCCTTATTGATACTGTTGTAATCCCACATCGCAAAGGACGTCAAGAGTATCCTATTCCCGTCAAAATGCCAGCAATACAATCAACATATGAAGGTAATAACAATGTCATAACAGGGGAAACTTACGAAAGACCGAGCCAGCCCATAATTGTGCCATGTCCGATATGGAATCGCGGAGGGTCGAGGTAGATAAATGCAGAACATATCCTACATCACGATTCACGAGTCAAGGCGATCCACACCAAATCAAATCGTCGTTGGCACTCACCCGCCTAGATTTCCAAACCCAATAACCATCGCGAGTGCAACCCCACGCTTGACGTCACCACCCGCGTTCGAGCTGGCCCATGCGAGTATGATGGGTATCGGTGGGAAAGCACCAATCGCTGCGAGTACGGCGCCTACATATGATGCGCCAGGCTTTGTTTGGGTGTATAGTACAATATAGCCAACCAAGGCAATGAATGCCGCGGCGACCACGTATGGTCCACGGCGTTTACTCTTGTCGGAGTGGATTCCAAAGAGAACAGTAGATATGCAACCCGCAACGAACGGAGGAACAGAGAGGAGCTGTGCATTTGCAGCAGAGAAACCAAGTTCATTGATGATGGTTGGCGTAAACAGTGTGATGGCGTATCCAGGGACGACAACACTAGCCAAGGTAGTGTAGACATCAGAAAAACTCCCCAAGGACAGTAAGCGTTATCGACCCACCCAATGTATATACCAAATTGAAGGTAGGTTTTGTAGTCCTTGAGAGCCTGCAGAACGAAACGGAAGTCGAAATGTGTCGCAAGATGCTGAGAGTCAGTCTTCAACACATCAACGAGATAGCATCTTTCCGTCACTGTCAAAAATGACGCTGTGTTTGGATACTGCACAGAAGTGAGCAGTGATAAACAACTACATGTATGCATGTACGAACATCATACATAACAAAGAAACCTGCGAGAGCAACGAGCACGGTTGCTACGCGGACGCATGTCAGTCCTCGCTATTGAGCAATGACCAGAAGCCTACCAACACCCTCCAGGCAGAACTAGGAACATAGTATCAGTACATAATGTCATAGCTTTCTTGGTGGATGACCCACAATCCACTGCCATCCATGAAGGCCACCGATCCTGTCAAGAGTGCAAGTTTGGGTGACATCGATATTCTTTGAAAACCTTACCTACCCTTCCATTTTTTCAATCGCATAGCTGTCCATATATGAGCTATATCACGTATCGAATACAAGGACATAGCCTCACGCCAGAACACCGCCGAATGCACCTGCCACAGTTGCAGCAGAAAAGAATATCGCGATACGCTTCGCCCGCTCAGCGCGCGGGTACCACAGCGATAAGTGGTATGTTACACCAGGGAATAACCCGGATTCCGCCAGACCAAGGAAGACTCGAGCGCTGGGCGGGATCGAAACCTGTGTCAGTGATCGGTATTCTATTTATCTGCAACCTTACATGAGGAGTCCTTGATACGTCTCTACGAGACACGTCAGGGTCATGACAACACCCCAGGCAACCATGATCGTAGGTACTGTATGCATTGGGAAGGCGGAATCAGAACCTGAAGCAGCATAGGAGAATGATCACTATACTCCATATAGATGGTCGAAAAACTTTCAAAACGATGTTCCTGCAAATACCCGAGTCATTTAAGTGGCATAGCAAGCGTAGCCTTTGAGTAAAGCTCACGATGGGATTTGTCCGAGACAGTACGGGATCTAAGCATCGTCAGCCGAAGCTCGTTGCGTATAGTTCAACATGGATACGCACAAAAAAAATCGCCGCTGCAGTGTTATATTTGAGGCCAGCAAGATTCAAATCGGTCGCCATCCCCGCAACCCTGGCGTTTGCTGAAATCTGGCATAAACATCATGAACGATTGACGGAATGCGGAATCGTGCCTACCAATATTAGAGCGGTCCCTAAGGGCAAGATATCAGTCAATCCGAAGCGATCGGCGGGAAACTGTCACACACAAGAATGACAAAAGGTACAGGAGCGAGACAAGTGGTAGGAGATGCCAATCTACTTTTCTTAGTACTTTGGCATGTTCTTCTGTACTACGACGCGCAGCGTCCTCGGCGCTATTTTCCATGGAAGCCTTCATATCAGCGAGTGAGCATGGTGGACAACATAACAACCTCAGCTCAAAGCGCTAATACGAACCTTTAGGTTGTCGAGGGATGATTGAGGCATGGTAGGAGATAAAAATGCGGATCGGGGGTGTATTTTCAGGGCCGTTATTTACTGGTAAGTCCAACATAGCATCTTCTTGCCTCCTTCCCCGAAACGGTAGTACCGGCGTAGTCAAAATTGACCACGTTCCCCAAAGAAGTGCCCATAAATCATTTTGGAGACGTTAACGGTTTACGTCACGACTCCATTGAGTTGGTTGCCAGTTGCGTTGCTGTGGCAAGATTGAACGCCATGTGTCCTTACACAACGTCCACTTCCGTATGATATAGGGATTCTACAGCGAAAAGAAGAGTTAGTGCGGATACCTTTCTTTCAAGTTCAATCTCTTACTATTCTAGCCAGTGTCACACATGTGATCAAAGCGGCGTACTGGGACCGATCAATTGCCAAGCGAATTTCCTCAACGCAGCAACAACACATACCCGGTAGGCTGTGAAAGGGTGCTCTCCGCATCCGATCAGACACTCAGTGAGGTTTAGACTCTGCACCCAGCCATCCTCACGACGGTTATTCAGCAGTGATCACATTGTCCGCATAACGTAACGATGTTTGACAATAAGTGGCGTTCTAAAACAAGGAACAGTCTAGTAACGTCACGAGACGAAATCTCGGAATTTAGCTCTTTCAGATGCACAAGGACAAGTAACCGTACTAGATGTAAGGCCGAAATATTCAGAAACCTTGTTTACAAAGTATTTCATACTGAACGACATCTCAACTTGAAGACATTTGGATAAACGTGTACGCACCATTGGAAAAACTAAAGCGTATACCTAAACAGGGGACTCTCGTCCCCAAGGTCCATGAATTCCTGCTTACGATCCCCGCTGATCCCACTTTCCATACACTCCTTCTCTTTTTGCTTGTTCAGCCTGTTGTAATCCCATATCGCAAAGGAAGACAAAAGTATCCTGCGAAGTGACAACACAATCAAGATATCAGGTAATTGTAATTAAATGATGTCTAGCAGAAGAAGGAACTCACGCGAAACTGAGCCACCCCATGTTCGTGCCATGTCCGATATGGAATCGTGGTGGATCGCGGTAGATAAACGCCGAACATACCCTACCACGAATCAGTTAGGTCCATGCCAAATCAAACACGAGATAAGAGACATGTGAGGTATGACACATACCCTCCTAGGTTTGCAAATCCAATGACCATCGCGAGGGCAACTCCACGCTTAGTTTCACCTCCGGCGTTGGAGCTGGCCCATGCGAGTATGATAGGTACGGTTGGGTAAACGCCCATGGCGACAAGTACGGTGCCTACATACGATGCGCCGGGGCGCGTTTGGGTGTATAGAACTATGTAACCCACTAATGCAATGGAAGCAGGCCCGATGACAAACGGTCCGCGAACTTGGTATTTGTCGGAATAAATCCCGACCAAGACCGTGGATATACAACCAGCAGCGAACGGAGGAACGGAGAGAAGCTGGGAACTCGCAGCGGAGAAACCGAGCTCGTTTATGATGGTCGGCATAAAAAGTGACATAGCATATGCAGGGACCAGCATGCTGATAGTGTGATGTAGGACATCAGTCTGAAGAGACTTCACGGATATAGCAAGTTATATGAACGACTTACCCAAGATGGATACCAAATTGCAGGTAAGTTCTATAATCCGTGAGAGCCTGCAAGACAAACTGAACGCTGAAATGTGTTGCAAGGTGCTGCGAGTCAGCTCTCAGCAATTCAGTGAGAGCGTGCCTCTCGGCCTCTGTCAAAAACGATGCCGTGTCCGGGTACTGGATGGAGGTTAACAGTAATAAATGACTGGATACTTCAATTCACGAACGTCACTTAAGAGGAAGAAAGCAGCGAAGGCTACAAGCACCGTCGCTGTGGTGATGTACATCAATCCACCGCTATCCAGCAATATTTTGAGGCTCACCAATGCCCTCCAGGCAGAACTTGTAACCCAGGGTCAGCATATGACACTGGAGGTTCTCGGGATGACTCACAATCCACTCCCAGCGTCGCAAACCACCGATCCTGCAGGGAAGAGGAAGCTGAACTGACGCCATGGACATGCTTATGAAGTACCGCTTACCCGCCCATTTGTTGGATGCCATAACTGTTGATGCATGAGAGGCATATTTTACTAAAGGCGAAAGTAGACCCACGCCAGAAGGCCACCGAACGCACCCGACAAAGTTGCAGCAGAGTAAAATATTGCCATACGTTTCGCTCGCTCAACGCGCGGATACCAAACTGAGAGGTAATAAGCCACGCCGGGGAACAAGCCAGCCTCTGTCAGACCAAGGAAAACTCGGGCACTAGACACGACCGAATTAGCGTTAGTGATCATGGTCGTCTCGTACTATGGTTCGAACTCTTACACAATAAGTCCATGATATGTGTTCACTAGACACATCGAGGTCATAACGAGACCCCAAGCAACCATGATTGTAGGGACTATATCGCGAATCACGGGTCAGCACCTAAATGTTTATTGAGAGTATGATTATTGTACTCCATCTAGATGGCCGAAAAAGCTTTAACATGATGTTCCTGCGAACGTTCGAGCCTCGATTTGCATGTCATATAGACGTTATGTTGACTCACGACGGGATTTGTCCGAAACAGTACGGAATCTTTGCAAGCATTGTCAAAGTTTGTCGCACGACAACATATGTACGCACGTAAAGAACCGCTGCTGCGGTGTTATATCTGAGTCCAACGAGGTGCAGGTCCTTTTGCATGCCCGCAACTTTGGCGTTACCTAAGGGCTAGTATAAGTAGCATGAACGCTGCCAATACGGAGTGTTGCCTGCCGATATTGGCACGGTCCCTAACGAGAATCCAGGGCTGATGAAAACTAATCAGAAATTGGTCTGATTGTCACTCACAAGTAGGATAAAAGGTACAACAACGCGACCAGAGGCAGGAGACGCCAGTCGATCTTTCTTAGTGTCCTGGCATATCCTTCTGATGCCAAATACGCTACGTTCTGAGCGCTATCCGGAGATCCGATAAAAGGCTTCATCTTAATCGTATGATTCGTATCAGCTAGTAGACTCATCGGAGAACATGACAAGTCCCGACGGCTACAGGGAATATGTATGTGTACCAACCTTTGTGTCGTTAGAAAGTGATCTGGGTATGTGGAGAGGGCGAAACGTGCCGGTGGCTATATGGGGGCCAAAGGCTGATATTTAGGTTGCACGCATCACGCTCAGGTTGTCCATCATGCCAGATTCCTAAAACGTATCAAATAGGTATGCTGCGGTGAGCTGTTCGGTGTCTCGCTTGAGCTATGCGAAGTCGATTTATCTTGACGTCCGCGCAAAACGCGGAGATTTCTTTGGCTGAATCCTCGGAGATAATATCGAGGTCTCCTTGCACTCGAGCAGAGTAGCCTCCAAAACGGAAGTGATTGATAGTGCATGCTCGGTCTGACCAGAGTGAGCAGATTTCCGGAGTAGAGAGGATGCTTTGAAAGATCTCTGAACGCAACATATGCCTGTCTAGTTCAGCGGTGCCGGGACCGCCGGGGCTGAGACTCTCAGCCGACAACACGGAGTCATCACGCTCCGCCACTGCACGAACGTTCGTCCAACAACACACGTACTCGGCGAACGTTTCACTATCCAAAACGTCGTGTACTCGTTGGTCTGTTCAAAACGTCACTCCGGACTTGACAGTGACATCCGGGGGAGCACGGAGACGACGCCCTCGAACTTACCTGCAGCCCATGAAAGATGGACATCTTCTCTGTGCTTGCCTCACATCTACCAACCTCTTGAACCTAGAGACGGTCTTCTGACCTTACGGTCGCGTTTTCTGACTCCCAGGTCCCGAAATCGCTGTCGTAGCCACAAGGCATGACCGGACACAGCGTGGCATTTACATAACATGTCCACCGAATTTCCATGTGTAGTATCGGTGTCGTGCGGTCCGACTGTTTCAACTTGGGACTCCGGATGTGTTCAGTCTCTATTTCCTTTTAGGGTAACACTGTCTACTACTCAACCACTAGTAGTGAAGCTCAGTTTTTTGGATTATCGTGACGTCTCTCTGCACCGCGATCTCTTACCACCGGGGAATTACTTACTTTATGTGGCGAGCCTGTTCCTACTTCCAGCGGGTGAGTTAGGAAATCAAAACATCTATTGTACAGTGACATAGTGTTATCACGATTCATGAAGATTCAAGTTGCCACTCGGGCTGGTTGGCCAAGCCCGTTGAACACAGGCAAGCTCAAGAACTGGGTGGAGTTCCTGCCAGTGCACATCATACTATGTATTCTTACTTTTCGATCATAATTGTCTACTAAAGCGGTTTCCAGTACTCCGTTTTCACAGGGAAGCCTGTCCTACTAAATTATGGCCCTGCCAAAATAACACCAAATTTAAGATAATTCACTTTTTGGGGAGCCTGATTCAAATGTCCACAGTTCCGATATGGCATCGTTCCCAGCACCAACAGCGACTTGGATGAGTTTCTCTTTACTCAAGTGCTCGTGGTCCATGTACGCTTCAAAGGATCCCGAAGTGCGATCAGCCCTAGCCTAAGGTATAGCCTATGTACGGGTTGGAATCGGCGAGCGTCATGACGTTCAGTTTCAGTTGACGAGATGGTACTGTGACGGCACGTCACATCCCGGATGACACAAACTAAGCCATGACAATCGTTGCTATGACCCTATTCTTACAGCATTCACGAAAACACAAACAACCAGAGAAGAAAATATGCACGGGAAGGAAGCGCTAATCGACCTAGAGCGTGTATCTGAACAACGGACTCTCATCACCTGCGTCCCTAAATTCCCCCTTGGGATCATCTGTGATCTTGCGTTCGAGACACTCCCTCTCCTTTTGCTTGTTCATCCTGTTGTAATTCCACATTGCAAGGGAAGTCAACAGTATGCTGTGCACGCTGCGACGTTAGCAATGCGATCGGCATGCTATGACGTCATGAACGCCCGCCTAGAGCAACTCACACGAGAGTAAGAAAACCCATGATCGTGCCATGTCCGACATGGAACCGTGGCGGATCGCGGTAGATGAACGACGAACATATTCTACCATCACAACCCACGTCGATTCGCGGCGTATCATAACGTGACACGTAAAGAGTGAGATAAGAAAACGGAAATGAAAAGAGCCTGATGTGGCTCACCCGCCCAGATTGCCAAGTCCATTGACCGTCCCAAGGGCGACCCCACGCTTGATATCTCCGCCAGCGTTCGAAGTGACCCACGAAATGACGACGGGTACGGTCGGGAAAATGCCGGTGGCGACAAGTATAGCACCGACGTACGACACACCAGGACGGGTCTGCGTGTCCAAGATGACGTAGCCCACCATTGCGGTGAGGGCTCCCGCGATCACGAATGGCCCACGATATTGGTACTTATCGGAGTAGATCCCAACCAGAATGGTAGCGACACAGGCTATAGCATATGGAGGAACGGAGAGAAGCTGAGCATTCGCAGCTGAGAAACCAAGCTCGTTGATGATGGTTGGCGTAAATAATGTGATGGCATTTCCGGGGATGGTCAAGCTGACCCATCAACGTCGGAAAAGGTCGTAGGGTTCAACTCTTCGTATAAACTTACCAGACGTATATACTGAACATGTGGTAGGTTCTGTAGTCTTTTAGGGCTTGAAGGACGAAGCGAAAGTCGTAATGAGTTGCCAAGTTCTGCGAGTCGGTCTTCAGTAATTCGATGTGATAACGTCTTTCATTTTCTGTCAAAAATGACGCTGTATCTGGGAACTAAGCAGAAGTGAGCAGTCACTAGCTGAAAGGCTAGGTGCAAGCATGCACGAACATCATACATAACAAAGAAAGCAGCGAGCGCAATGAGCACCGTCGCTGTAGTGACGCCTATCAACTTGCTGCTATGACCTTATGATTGGAGGCTTACTGATACCCTCCAGGCAGAACTGCCAACCCAGGGATCAGAAAATTGACATGGCAGAGTTTCGAGAAAGAACTGACAATCCATTGCCAGCCATGGAGGCCGCCGATCCTGCCAGAAGAGAACAAGTTTGGGTGATGATAGGAAGTATCCCTTAAAGATATTGCTTACCCTTCCATTTTTTCGATGCCATACCTATCGGTAGTTGAGCATCTTGCCGTGCGGGATGCAAGAAAAACGACTCACGCCAGAGCGCCGCCAAAGGCCCCTGCAACAGTTGCGGCAGAAAAAAATATCGCAATGCGCTTTGTCCGCTCAGTACGTGGATACCAAAAGGAGAGAAAATACGCCACGCCCGGGAACAATCCAGATTCAGCAAAGCCGAGGAAAATTCGTGCGCTAAGTACAACCCAAGCAAGTCGTCACTGCTAGTATTTGCAGTCGGCTATTATCGAACGATAACACTCACACTACGAGTCCCTCGAATGTCCTCACGAGACACATCAAGGTCATGACAAGACCCCAAGCAACCATGGTTGTAGGTACTATATATTTTGGATCAGCCTCTGAATCCGTGTTGAAATGGTCACCGTACTCCATTTGGACGGTCGAAAAAGCTTTAGCATGATATTCCTACGAACGTCGAGGTATCGATATACGTCCTCAGATATGTGTTTTTACGACTCACGATGGGACTTGTCCCAGACAGTACGGGACCTTGGTAAGCGTCAGTCAAATTCCATTGTACATCAACATAAACGCGCACATAGAAAACCGCTGCAGCAATGCTGTACTTGAGTCCAACAAGGTGCAAATTCTTTTCCATGCCCGCAATCTTGGCATTCCCTACTCGGTGGTATGAACGCTACGGACGTTGTCGACAAGGAGTATGCCTTACCAATATTAGAGCGGTCTCTGACGGCGAACCATTGGTCGGTTAAAACAACTTGTAGTGGTTCGGAAACAAGCTCACAAGAAAGACAACAAGTACAGCAATGAGACAGTTGGCAGGAGCCGCCAATCTATTTTCCTGAGTACCTTGGCATATGCTTCCTTGTCAAGGTACACAGACGCGTCATCTGCGGAGATCTTTTCATTCAATAATATCAGCAAGCGAAATTAGAGCAACAGATTGATCACGAGTAGCACCCGATAGACCAAAGATCATCGTTACACCTCAGAGAACGTCGATACCAACCTTTAGCTCCTCGGATGGTGATTGGGACATGATGTGAATGGGCCGCTGCTTTTCGCCCTTGGTTCGGACCTCATATATAAGTCGAGTCATTACGAAACAGGTACATACCCAGCACGATGCGATCAATTTATAACCAGGATTGGAATGGGGTTAAGATGGGTATCAATCTCTTACTTGGCGATCGGGTGAGGAGCACAAGGATTGATATCCATGTTAGACAATTCGTCAGCCGTACAACTCAGTTGCTCGGTATTTCTCAGATGCGGCTCCCAGGACGAGTTGGCGGGTCAGAGAACGAATGGCAGTTGTGGTATCGCAAGCCTGAATTCATGTCGAGACCATCCGAGACGCAAAGGGAAATAGGATGAACTACACAGATAATCAAATACCTGACCGCCATTGTAATGCGGTCTGTTCGCAGATGAGAACGCCCAAAAGAGTAGATAAGGACGTGCACACCCGTCGAATATTGGAAGCCACTCAACGGTAATTGCCGAGCTTGGGTGTCTAGGTGCACCTACGACCCATGGACCCCGCGGTGAAGTCGATGTGCAATCGATAGTGACATAGCAACCTCCAAAAAGGAGTATGTTGGCCGCCTTTCTCTCAGGAACCAGCAGCAGAGAGGCTCCTAGCGACGGCTTCGCACGGTGCTTACTCTCGTTTAAGATCGAAACTCTCGCCGTCTGTCACGATCTCGTGGGGACTACCCTTCAACCCGGCCTTGTATCAGACGCGACCAAGATAACTAGCAGAAGACCAGCTACTTACATCCCCCCATCGCGTTGTGCCACGGATCGCACATGATACATGATGCTCGACGGCATCATTTTCGGAGACGAAGAGGAGATTTGTGCCGGACCAGGAAGAACGGTCGTTCCGCTGATAGGTTCAAACGACAACCAGAGATTACAAAGATGGAATTCATACCAATGAATGAGTGAAATTTTGAATACCATGTGACTCCCGAACCGGATCGTATGACGTGCCAGACGGAGATCAAGGATGCAAAAGACTAGGGTGAGACAACCAACTGGGGGAGCGGATCTAGATAACATCGCGTGTGGTACTGCGGTTGAATAGCTCCGTCCTCGAGGATTGCCAACTGACAGATACATCAAGGGGGACGTGCGTGGTTTTGAGATACCCCAATCGCAGGAAAGGCGGCGGAATGATGGTGAATGGCTGCAACGGTCATGACGTGTCTCGAAACAGACGGAAGCGGACACTACGAGAAGCTGGTACGTCCACATGGGATGGTCATCCGCAGTACCGGTTGAATGAGCATGCATATCAGACACGCGTTCGACCGCAGATGATCGATGTGAGGTTAAAAAGACCGCTGAGGAGAAAGATAAGTAGCTTAGTTCGGCCAAAACAACCACCAAACAACACAACACGTCCGAGTCCGAACTCCACTCTGCATGCTCACCATGCGGAGCACAACGCCCGGATGACGCTGTTTCAAAGAAGCACAAAGCAAAGTATGTGACCGCGCGACCTTGTGACATTATTAATCAAATTCACGTGATAATTGTCACACCGCGTTTGTCACAAAATGCATCGTCCCTGAGAAGTCCACGAAGTGATCGCATCAGCATGGAGTCATACTCTGTTCACGCCCAAAACCATATACCATGAAGTATCCCAAAGTAGCCGGTGGGTAACTGCATCAAATCTGTAGCCCATGTTGCGTGGTCATCCCAAATCTCAGGTTATCAACTCGAGAAGGAAGTCGGTGGAGGTGGTTTCTCCAGGTAGATGCGTGTCCCTCCTCCTTCGCTTCTCATTACAACTACCGAACACCCAGAGTATTCCGGGCCGTGGACTTTGAAAACCATCGCGTAGCAGCATGCAAGGTGATCTTCATCACTGATAAAACGACCGACCAAGAGCGCAAGAGCGTAGACAAGGAGATGAAGATCCATGCTGCCCTCAAACACCGCAATGTACTCGAATTCGTCAGTGCCGTTGTCGTGGAACTCAAATACGAACGCCACTATGTGCCAGGGATTTATATGCTCCTAGAGTTTGCCGCAGGAGGAGATTTGTTTGATAAGATCGGTGGGCACTTCGAGCAAGTGGTTGTGATGTCGGGATATTCAGTTTGTGACAGCGCCGGATGTCGGTACTGGAGAGGACGTGGCACATCTGTATTTCAAGCAGCTTGCGGACGGAATGGTACGTCCTGGTACTGTGTCCTGTCGCGCCACTCACTTGCCACCACAAAGGATTTCATTCACGCGCAAGGCGTCTGTCATAGAGATCTCAAACCCGAAAACCTACTTTTAGACGCCGCCGGAACGCTCAAGATATCTGACTTTGGACTTTCTGCCGTCTACAAACAAAAGGAAACCGGGAAGACGCGGCAACTGAGCGAACGTTGTGGCAGCTTACCCTATATCGCACCGGAGGTGCGTACCTACAGTCTTTGTTTGAGAGGTGCTTGTTCATTAGCACAATGGTAGCTAAATTATGGAGTTCCGTATGAAGCAGAACCGATTGATATGTGGGGCATGGGTGTCATATTGTTTGCACTTCTCGCTGGGAGTATGTCTCGTAGTTGCCAACTATCCACCCATTTTTGACCCTTTGTCTGTTTAGACACCCCGTGGGATGAGCCCACTGACAGCAGCCCGGAATTCTGCAGATATCTTGCAGGGGAGATATTTAATGAAGAACCATGGACCAAGTTTGGCACAGATGCACTCTGTATGTCGACGCTACCTTACGAATGATACTGACCAAACATCTCGCGCAGCTCTGATTTGTGGAATGCTGACCTTGGAAGCGGAAAAGCGTATGACGATGGCTGAAGTCTACGCACATCCTTGGGTTGCAAGGTGTGTTTGTACCCAGTCCAGAGACGCCCCTGCTTAGTTCCAACAGACAGAGCCAACTGGCCACACGAGGATTGCATGCACTGGCAGAACAACTTACCCAATCCCTGCGCGATAATGGCGACCTCATGTACGCCGACCCTGAAGCGCCGTAAGTATCCCCTGCGTATCAGCAAACCACTCATCGAAATGACGTCCCCATCTAGCTCACGCAAAGACGGCGACGGCGACGAGATCATGTCCACCGCTCAATCCCAATTTACACAATCTCTCCTCCTATTCGTGAGTCGCTCCCTCGACCTGTTCTCGCCTTCCTCCAACGACCTACCACCAGTCCCAAACCCAAAACGGCCGACATTATACCCCACACCTCACCCGCTTCTACACCGCCATCGGACCTGGCATCTTGATTGACCTTATCAAGGAAAGCCTTACCGCGGAACAGGTTAAGTACAAGGACGCCATCGTCCTCGCGGGGTCGAGGACGACTCACCGACTGCGGATTGGCGGATTCGACAAGCGCAAGATCATGTTCAAGGGCTGGGTCGAACTCGAAGTGTTTAATTGGGGGAACGTATCAGGAGCATTTTGTGTGATGCAACGCGACGTGGTACGCGGTTCATATGCGGGGGTTGAGTTATAGTTTGAACTGATGTCATGCTCCTTCGGGATAGGGGAATCCGATCTCCTGGAGGGAGCTTTGGAAAAAGCTGATAAAATCGCCAGCGGTGTCGGATCATGTACTACGAAAGTTGGATGATGATAGGATGGTGATCTAGGAGATATAACTCATGATCGAATGTATTTTTTTTTTCGCTTACAATTGCAAGTGATACTCACTGAACCTTCGTCACACAAGGACTACAGTTGTGGACAGGCAAACTCAACTAGTTTCTTTCGTGAGTTTTTGTGACAGACTACAACTCAATGACATGTATTGGAAACTGTATATCCGAAGTGCTGAGAGTACATGTAAGATATTTGTACGAGCAGATTTTGAATATTCCTCAATACAACCAAATTGACCCCAAAAAATTGGCGCATCACGAAAAAAGTAGTTAAAAATCCCAAAAAAAAAAAAGCGCAAACGACTGCTTTCAATGGGTAGAGAGAATGATTCTATCAAAAAGATATCAGTCGGAAAACAAATGTGCGGTGCTGCGGCGGTGCACACTTATCATCATGCCCGGTGGCCGACCAAAGAAGAAGGCAAAAGAACACAACCGGCCTGCGAAATCAAACGCGGTCACTACCATCGATTTCTGAGTTACTTGCGACTTGGGGTGACCTGGACGCTGAGCAATCCGAGATGCGATTCCGATCTTGACTTGGATCATCTGACTCATGTCCAGTTGAGGTAATTCGACGTTTCATCAACCGATCCTTCTAATTTATGAGTGCATATCATCTCCGTTTGAGTGGGAAGGCAGCAGAGTAGGCTGTGATCAGTTTCTCAGCGGGCAAGTACTCATACGATAATGTAACATTTCAGAAATTTTGCCAAAAATTTTGGCTCAGCTAAAACCTTGTGGGAAAAACTTCGGACCACTGTTTTTAGACTCCTTTTGGCTACCTGAGCTCAAGTTCACTGTCTGCTTGCGTCAAAAAACTCAAATTGTCTGCTACAGATTTAGTGGGCTTTGCCTGTCCGCAACTGAACATTGATCAAGACTAATATTGGGCATCATGTAGCGTCTTAGATATTAGAATAATACTGCGGTCATGTGGGATGCTCGTGGATTACAACCAGAAAGAGTCAACATTACATGATACACTGAATGCAGATGATAAAAGATATCGAGCCAATAAGGAGATGGGAAACAGGCTTGAAAACCCCTCTACACTTCTTGGCTGGCGCCCTCCTTCTTTCCTTTGCTGTTGCAAAAATCAGAGGCGCACATGGTAAGATTGGCGGAGTAGACAAACCTTGTTTTGGATGGCAAGAGCTCAGGGTTGATGAAAGGAACAACGCCACCCTGGGATATGACTACATCACCTAGGAGTTTGTTCAATCTGTGACAAGCGATAAGTAGGCATCCTTGCAACGACACTCGAGACTTACTCCTCGTCATTTCTGATGGCGAGCTGAAGGTGGCGTGGGACGATACGTTGTTTCTAGAGAACGTTGAGCGTCGGGATGAAAGAGAAACCTCTTTCCATGTACCTTGTTATCACGGGCGGCATTTCCAGCCAGCTCAAGAATCTCAGCAGCAAGGTACTCCAAGACTGCAGCAAGATATACTAACAACAAACGGACATAAATTTCTGACAGGTGAGCTATGAGATAAAATAGACACGTACCTGGTGCACCAGCACCCACACGCTGGGCATAGTTACCCTTTTTCAAGAGACGGTGTACACGACCGACTGGGAACTGAAGACCGGCCTTGGCAGAACGAGATTGGGCCTTTCCCTCGGCACCGGCTTTGCCACCAGACTTTCCAGCTTTGCCTGTGGATCGCAGGGGATTAGGGGTAACCCTGAGTAGCGCTTGACCGAATACAGACCCTTTCCAGACTAAAAGGACACTGTATGAGATATATGCTGATCATCGCAAAAGAAATGGTTGACAAACCATGTTTTTATTGTACAGATATACAGTTGGAGGTGGTAGAGAGTGTTGAGTGGTGGTGGTAAGAAGACAAGAGTGGTCGGTCAACAAAGTGTGCGCGACCCGCGTCATATATATACAGGTCACGTGATAACTACCAGTTTCCCAGCTTGGAAATGGCGTTCTTGGTCCCGAAATGTCCGTGCACCGTACGGTCAGGCCATTGCTAAGACATGGCACGACAATCACTCGCTGGTCATCGAGTAGCGCCGGTAAAAAGGACGCCAATGCTGACATACCTCTTACGCTGTTGCAGCGGCCACTTGGCGTCAAGGACCGGCCAGCAGCATACATTAAGACGTGGGGCGACACGAAGAAGGAGCTAATGGACCAAGAAACGCGTCTCCAGCAACGACAGCATCTGTGAGTCTTGTTCTCGTATGGTGCCCGCACGTGTTCACTCCCCTCAGAATAGAGGAAGCCGGTAAAGGGTACTTTACAGATCTGAATGCGACCCGGAGACATGGAGGCAAGACATGGATCGCACCCAATGTCATGGTCAGGGAAGATGCAAGTACTTGTGACTCGTTTCGTCTGTACACTACTGAGAATTGTCGTAGAAAGCGCTGTATTTTCCAGACATTTCGGGTTCTCGGCTGGATACTCGCGCTCAGACACACACGACCGACATCTGTCGTGGCCGCGTCTCTGTGATTGCCATGCTATCGACCAGGATGTCAGAGGTGCTCGGTGGTTTATCGTGTCATCGATGCGAAGACTGACAAACGCAGGTGCATGTCAATGGATTCGTCTCGCCAACGAATGCGCGGTATTTGTGCAACCCGCTATACCAATATGTTCAGATCAACCTGCAGGAAAACCTTCTCAAGTCGTGGCTTGTGTCGCTCTTTCTCTCGTCTATTGCGAAAGCGGTGCCCAAGGAACTGCACCCCACATATCTGGTATCGAGCCAAAGTGTCGAGTTTGTGCGCGAGCCTCTGGGCATGACGAACAAGCATGTCGGGTACGTGTACTTGGTGGATGAGAACCTCAAGGTCCGGTGGGCGGGGTGTGCGGACGCCAAGGTCGAGGAGGTGCAAGCACTAGAGACGTGTACGGGTGTTTTGTTGAGACGGCTCGAGGGATAGTATAGTACTATAGATTCAGATGTGCTTGTTTGTCCGTGTTGGCTACGTGTCTTTATCCTAAATCCACTTTCACTTGCAAAACCCTCTACAATGGCCACCAACGCGCAACAGCTTCCCCCTGGCTGGGTCGCCGAATGGTACAGTCATTACAGTTACTTGTGTACTGCCTACTCAACGTTTTCAGGGACACGGCGCACCAGCGTTTCGTTTACATCGGTCGGTAAAACTATCCTCGACTTCCATCTTGTTCTCACTTTTCACAGAGACTGCCACTGGACGATCGCAATGGGAACCTCCCACCCAGGTCCCAACCGCACCCATAGATGCGCACGGACCCTCTGTTTCTCCACCTCCGACCCATGCGCACGCCAAGCGTCGTCAGTATGCTGCCGGTCAGACACAAGCCTACTACGGCACCGGCGAAGCCGTTCCGGACCCATCCTATGCCACCCTCGGAGTCCAGCAGCAACCGCATCCAACGTCTAGTCCCCAGCTATTCACGCCTGGGCTAGCAGCTGAGCAGGGCTTCGCCGGACAGCAACAGTATGCCCAACCACCCCAGCAAGATCCCCAGTACATCAACGCACCGGGTTTCGGACAAGAGCCAGTTTATTACCCTCCGACTGCGCCCGTAAATGCCCTGGCGGATCAGTTTGGCGGGATGACCATGGGCCAGAAACCCTTGCAGCTTTTTACGGCCAATCTATTGACATCCCCTCCCGACCCACGCGAGCTGATGCGTCCGCCCCCAGAAATCCGATTGCCACCCAATTCGTGCATCACTACGTCCCCCTTCGCGAATGCAGATCCCAGTTATCAGCGATGTACTTTGAATGCCATCCCGACAACCTCGTCTCTCCTTAGCAAGTCAAAAATGCCACTTGCGCTCGTGATCACACCTTACCGTACGGTCAAGGAGGGAGAGCAGCCCGTCCCATTGGTCACCGACACTATCATCGCCCGCTGCAGGCGTTGCAGAACATACATCAACCCATATGTTCAGTTCGTCGATGGCGGAAACCGGTATGTTCTTTGCACTCTTAATTTTCGAGATTTGATGTCGTTCCAACAAGTTGGCGGTGCTGTATGTGCAACATGTCGAACGAGGTGCCTCAGCTCTTTGATTGGGATCAGGTTCGGAACCAGCCTGGTGACCGATGGGCTCGCGATGAATTGAATCATTCCGTTGTCGAGTTCGTCGCTCCCACGGAGTACATGGTTCGGCCACCTCAGCCGGCAGTGTATGTCTTCCTCATTGATGTCAGTCACTCGGCGGTCCAGTCAGGTGAGATAGTTCCTTCTATCCGTCGACTTGGTTGATGTTGGTTCAGGTATGGTCGCTACTGCCACCCGCACCATCTTGGAGAACTTGGATCGTATTCCTAATGAGGACGACCGCACCAAAGTTGCGTTCATCGCGTTTGACACGTCGCTATATTTCTTCTCGATGCCTGTGAGTCTTGTTAAGCCAGTCCAATTATCGGTCTCAGAGATATCCCATGCAGCCCGGCACGACCGATTCATCCATGCTTGTCGTGTCGGATGTCGATGATGTCTTTTTGCCCAAACCAACCGATCTCCTCGTCAACCTTGCAGAAGCGAAAGTGTCACTGGAGTCTCTTCTTGGCAGAATCAATGATATGTTCCAGGATAATCACACCGTTGGCAGTGCTCTTGGTCCTGCCCTTCAAGCGGGTTTCAAGTTGATGGTACGTACATTTCGTGTCAGTCCTTATTTTGCCTGACCGTAGTGTAGGCCCCAATCGGTGGAAAGATTATCGTTCTGTCTGCATCTTTACCTAGCATTGGTGCTGGTGCCCTGAAAAACCGAGAGGACCCCAAAATTCTCGGTACTTCCAAGGTTGAGTTCTTTACCTATTGGTCGACATCCGTTCTCATTCCATAACAAGGAATCCACGTTGCTTCAAGCAGGGTCGCCGTTCTACAAAACGTTTGCCATCGAATGTTCGCGCGCACAAGTTTCCGTGGACATGTTCCTCTTCAACTCAGGATACCAAGATGTCGCCAGTCTTGGTACGAACTTTCCGTATGACTCTGACGCAACTCACCTGTGTTACAGCGTGTCTTCCCCATTACACTTCTGGCCAGACGTTCTTTTACCCTGCCTTTAATGCTTCGCGTACTGAAGATGCCATCAAATTTGCTCATGAATTTGGTGAAGTACTTGCGATGCCAATCATGCTTGAAGCCGTTATGCGGGTCCGTTCCTCAAAAGGTAAACCGCACATGGCATGTACTCGTGTAACTTACCCCCTCCATTCCAGGCCTACGTATGTCTTCGTTCCACGGAAACTTCTTTGTCAGATCTACAGATCTTCTCGCGATGCCGGCTGTGCCTACCGACCAATCGTATGCCATTGAAATTCAGATCGAAGATACCATCACTGCGCCGTTTGTCGTCTTCCAAACCGCTGTTCTTCATACAACGTGTTATGGAGAGCGCCGTATTCGTGTCATCACACTCGCGCTCCCAACAACGAGCAGCTTGTCAGAAATGTTTGCTTCTGCAGACCAGGTTGCAATCGCAACGCTGTTGGCGAATAAGGCCGTCGAACGTTCACTCACGCACAAGTTAGAAGACAGTAGAGATGCGATCCTACAACGCATGGTGGACATCCTTTCATCATACAAGAGTAGTATGACGGCAGCCGGCGCAGGTGCCAGTGCACAGCTGGCTATTTCCGAGAACATGAAGATGCTCCCCGTGTTGGTTCTTGGCTTGCTGAAGAACGTAGGCATTTTCACTGCTTCTGTACCGTCGGACGGGTGATGCTGATGCGCGATGTCGCACTTTACTAGGTCGGTATTCGTCAAAGCGCCCAGATTCCTCCCGATCTCAGAGCGTATGCTCAAGCACTGCTCACTTCATTACCGTCTCAAACGCTTATCCCTTACATCCACCCCAACTTTTATTCCCTACATAATATGTCACCTGAGGTGCGTCCATACCATTCTGTTCGCAATATGGCGTTGACGAGGGCGCAAGGCTGGCACTGTTGGAGAAAATGGCATCATAATGCCGACCCCACTCCCGTTGACGTCAGAACGCCTTGAACGGCACGGTCTCTTCCTTATTGAAGATAGCCAGACGCTCTTCTTGTGGGTTGGCCGTGATGCGGTGCCGCAGCTCATTATGGATGTATTCAATCTACCCAATTACGAGGTCCTGCGGGGCGGCAAGGTGAGTCATTGGCCGACAGGTGATAATCGCGTACTACCCAACGACCCTCTCCCAGATGACACTTCTGGTCCTGGACAATCCGTTCTCGCAGCGCGTCAATGCCATCATCCAAAAGACCCGGGAGATGCGTAGAGGGGTGTACTACCCCCATCTATACGTCGTCAAGGAGGACGGCGAGCCACCATTACGACTCTGGGCACTCAGCTGTCTCATCCAGGACCGCGCGGACGTGTTGCCGAGCTACCAACAGTTTATCAACCAGCTCAAGGACAAGGTGAATGGGGCTAACAATTATTGAGGGACCGAGGAGGCTCTGGATGTGGATAGATTGGGTTGCTTTGACGTAGAGCGGGAAAGGGTCGATAGCTACAGGGACTGTTATTCAATGTCGTTTCTTTCACTTTTCTATACGACCTGCACGTAATTGTGGATCATTGGATCGATAATCTCACGTTGATCTCGTGTGTGGTTTTTTCTCATCGTCTCATGAGCCAAGCCTACTCATCCACATGAAAGTCACATATAAATATCCATCGATCTCATGCGGGAGCGACCGATAATTGACAGCAGAATTCGTTGATCTTGAAACCATGCAGACCACCGGTGTTTCTACAGAGGGCGGTGCCAATCCGCGACACCCCGCAGTGACCCGATCAAGTGACGATCAATATCAACGTCACATTCCCAAGATCGGCGTCAACAGCGACATCGAACTCGATGACGTGTCGCAACGCAAGCCCAGGCTAGCATCCGCCGACAGTGCTGACAACGCCAATGACGCACTGGGGGTGCCACAAACCAAAGGACAGCGTTTTCGAGAACGTGTCCAGTTCGCGACCCTCTGTTGGACGATGTACTTAGCGGGGTGGAACGATGGCACGACGGGTCCGTTGTTGCCTCGGATTCAAAAAGTTTACAATGTGGGTGTCCCCGTCCACCGAGGACGTCCCATGACGCGCTGACAAGAACGCTAGGTCAACTTTGCCGTGGTGTCGCTGATCTTTGTCTTTGCTTGCATCGTGGGTGTCTTCGATTGGACCACTGTCGAGTGCATGATAACACTGGCACCACGTACTACGTAGGGATTTTTGACGGGCGCGTTTTCAAACGTGGTACTCAACGATCGGTATGGGTTTGGCAAGGTCATCGTTCTCGGTGTGTCATCCATCCGTTATATTCCACGGCCCTTAGGGTTGAGCTCGTTTTCGGACAGGGTCCGTCCTTCAGGTGATTGCGTATTGTATCGAGGCCGCCGCGCTGCCTTTTCCAGCGTTCGTGCTAGGGTACGCCATCAATGGCGTCGGGATGGCACTGCAGGTCCGTTTTGCCATGTTCACGGCCTCGGTGTTTGACGCCCTCTAGGATGCACAAGCGAACGGGTTCGTGGCTAGCCTCAAGGACAACGCTGAGGCGAAAATGGGACTCTTGCACGCGGTACGTCTTACCCGTCGATTCCCGATCATTTCCAGGCTCAACGGTGGTAGGCTTACGGTACGCAATGCCGCGCATGTGTGGCGTCCGTACGGGATACTCACGCGTTGGAAAGGTGCTGGTGCACTGTCGTCGCCGCTCGTTGCGACCCAGTTTGCTCAACTGCCACATTGGTCATTTCATTATCTCGTCTCGTTTGGTGTCGCGTTCCTCAACACGATCCTCTTGATTGCCGTGTTTCGTCTTAGAAGCCAAGATGGTTCGTATCTGTATCGCGAATCCCCCATTCGTCGCTCACACTTGCTCCAAGAGTGTCTCGCTCAGATCGGACAACCTGCAGGGGAGCGGAGCGAGAGTGAAAACAGTCACTTTAGACAGATAATGTCGTTAAAGGACGTACACCTGCTCGCAGTGTTCATCCTTGTTTATGTCGGTGTGGAGGTTACCCTCGGTGGTACGCTTTCTGCGTTCCACGTCTCTGCGTTCAACGTCAAATTCAACGATGTTAATCAGGTTGGATTGTGACATACATAATCGACGTTCGCGGTGGTGGGCCATCGTCTGGTTACGTATCATCAGGATTCTTTGGAGGTATGTCGTATCAAGAAGAAACGCCACCACACCTCACCCACGCGTCGATGGATAGGTCTTATGACTGGTCGCGTTGTGTTGCTATGGCTGAACCAAAAAGTACGTCCCTGAACATAACTATATTCGTGTCATATGCTGACCCTCGCAGGTGGGAGAACGCAGGGTCCTGTTTATCTATGCTTTTCTCGCCATCGGACTGGAGTTGGTCGTATGGCTAGTGCCATCGCTGGTCAGTGACGCTGTAGCCATTTCAATCATCGGTCTGCTACTGGGTCCGATGTACCCCATCACGATGAACCATGCTGGACGGGTGTTGCCGGCTTGGCTGTTGACCGGTAAACGCTCCTTCGTCACACCTCTTACAGGTGCTCATATTCGCACGTCGTAGGGTCCATCGGATGGATTGCTGGTTTCGGTCAGGCAGGATCCGCGTTGCTCCCTTTTATGACAGGCGCGATCGCATCCAAGACCGGGATCAGTTCTTTGCAGCCTTTGTGAGTGTCCTAAACCTTGTTGTATTTTACCAAGCCTCGCTGATGTGTGGCGCCATAGGTTGGTAGCGATGATGGTATTCATGACGGTTCTATGGGCGCTCGTACCCGGTAAGGGTTCGCGGCGGATGGACTGATGAGGATCTAGCCGTGACGATCTTGTCAATAGTGTAGAATCACTTGTACGAGGTGAAAATGTCCATTAGTTCCTATTGTCTAACAAGATATTTTCGTCTATGAAGACCCCCAAAATGCGGCGTGAACTAGAGATCTCGATTTTTTGCTGTATTATCCAATTATGGCCACTCGGGCTGAAACTCCTCCGCTGGTTCGTTCCTTCCCTCATCGTGGGTGAACTACTGTCAACTGTATGCTCCGGGTCCAGCGGCACCCTGTGGGTCCAGGCAGGGTCAGCTTCCATACCATTCATATCAGGAATGATCGCACAAAGGGTGGATACGAGATCATCGCACCCGCTGTACGCCCGTCTTCCATTTTTCATCTTCTTATTGGGTGCGAGGGTGGTGCGACAGAGGAACTCTGGCCGAGTTGGTTCCGACTCCCCATGAGATGTGTTTGTGATTATGCCATCATCATGTCGAGCGACGTCAGCACGCCGGACCATCGGCGATCTTAGCCATTCAACGGACCATCTCTCGATCGGTTTGCTACCGGGCAGGGAACCTGACAGGGTTCGCTTTGCCAAGTTAACTTAGCTTGATGGTTTACACCGGCCCCACAGATAGCACGTTGCAACCAACATGGCATTACCACTCTTAGCGCGGCGCTTCCGACATTCCGTTCCTGTCGGTGCAATCAACTGTAACGTTCCCCAACTGCTCCCTCCATTACCCATCATGGTGCAACATCACCGCGAGGCACAAATCCAAATGTTTTAGCGTTGGTATCAACACCGAGTACTCGTGTCGATCCGCCTTGGTAATCGACACCTGTGCACCATGGATTTTGAGCCTCTCGATCGGACACTGCGAGCGCATCAAAAACGTCTTGAACTCGTTTTGTCGCCATGCGCTGGGGATGATGTCCAGATCCCGAATCTCGAGGTGCCTCAGATCAGGCAAGGTGACCGAATCTAAAAAGCTGCCCACGCCGTACACGACGATGATTTCAAGCGAGCGGAGTCTGGCATGCGTGAGCGCACACGTCTGTGGCACATCGTGTCGCGAGATATAGATGGGCGAAAAGGCAAAGTGTTCAAGGTGGGGGCAGAGCGCGAGAAGGGTCAGAACAATCGGACGGTCTGCCTCGTGTTCCGGCGTCCGACTGAGCTTGACCCGTAATTGCGTGAGATTCGACCAGTTGGGATTGAACGCAGAGAGTATTTCCGACGTCAATGTGATTGCGTTGACAGCGAGGCTGCGTAGCCGGGTTTGGGGCTGGACGATGGTGATTTGAGCCATACGAACGTCACCCTCGAGCGTGAGGTGTTCGAGTATGGGAACGTCTTTGAGCAACAGGTCCGGCGCGGTAGCTTCGTCAAACGTGAGGTGGAGCCGGACGGACCGGCTCGTATACGGTTGCAAGAGCTCTGTCACTTCGTACCGCCACACGGGATTCCGAGGCGACTGACGGGCGTCGACGGCAAGCGACAGCGGACAGCCCCTGGCGCGTGAGAGCCAATGGTGGTAAAAGAACAGACCCTGCTGCTGTATCCAGTAACTTGGCCGGACTGATAACGAACACCACAATCTCGGCGTTCCCAGCGCTATCTTGCGCCACCCTCTACTGACGCCCATCAGCAATAGCGGCGCAGTCTTGGTGTCTGGCTCGACATGCGGCTCTGGGAGTAAACACCGCACGAAGATCTCAGCCAGTATCTCCGGGGGTAACCTCCGGATACAGGATATAAGACCTTGGTGGGCCTCCATTGAGGCGAGAATCTGGTTGCGCTTGTCAAGGAGTTGGCCGTGGACGTCACGAACGCGATGCATGATCGACTCGACCGAGGCGAGTTCCGCAGTGACGTCACGGAGTTGGGCTTGTCGCTGCCCGACAATCTCGGTGATGGCGAGAATGTCCCGACCCGACGCTGCGTAGTTGGTGTTGCTGTACTCTGAATAGGCGGTGTCAAGGCATGGAAACTAACACGTGCCAATGACAAGCCAAAGCGTCAGTCCCGAGGACTTCAAACCGGAAGAAAAAGACCAACATTGGCACATGGATCGGGGAGCTATAAAGTCAAAGAAGGTCAAAACCACAACAAACGAACGTTAGACTTGCTTGGCGCCATGCCGATGAACACCCACCAGCGCCTGGAGAAGTTCATCCTCTGACATAACCGGATATCTACGCAGGATGCTCCCAATAGAACAGTGATAGGTCTGCATGGTGTTGGTTGTGGGAGAAAGGTAGAGAAAAAATCACACCGACGCCACTGACCGAATGTATCAGACGCAAGTGGCGAGCGAACATGACGCACACTCGCACCTTGACGTGATGATTGTAAAAGTATCCAATCGCCTAGTGCGGATCGGCTACCTGAGGACTCCAATTCGGGTCCCGTACCTATCCGCCCCAGCCCGCCAAACGAAAAGGTCAAAAAATGAGGGTGTACGAATCGCCCACACGGCCCTCTAATGGCGCGCCCCTGGTGAAGTGAGTTCAAGTTCACCCACCCTCAGGGACTGTTTCTGGTACTTACCATTATTAATATATCAACCCACAGCTACCCACAGGATGATTGTATCCATGTCTTGGAATTAGCAACAGCTGCCAACGGTTCAGGCAATTCACGCGCGTTTGGAGTCGGGAGCCCGTCTACCTCCGAGTATACTTATCAGCCTGACAGTTCCCTTCAACCCGTGTGAACGTTCTCAGTAAATGTCAACTACGTCCTGCTGTACAGTTGCGAGGGCGGCGAGGCGCGTAAAACCAGCCGCTGGTTTCGGTTATTTATATACACCCCGCTCATCCGTCAAATTAGTGTTAAACACACCCAGCGACTGATCATGAGTGATTGATAGATAGACGGCTATACTCGCGAGCGATGTCAGTGATTTCGGGCCGCTTTGCACTACGTAAGATAGGGTCAGTGACTACTCCCTTTGAAAGATCTGGAGTTGCGTTACAATCCCGTATCACTAACTTGAAATTACACCCCCGCGCTGGACAACCGCCACTGGATCGCACCAATGGTGACTCGAATGAGAATTGACTATCACATTCTTCGAATGATATTATAGGCGGGTAGAGAAAGCCCAACTTGTGCGAGGGCACATTTCGTGAAACAGATCATATTAATGAAGCAGGTGGTACTTGGCACTGATGAAGGTCGAATGCAAAACAACAACCTACAATGTGATAACGTCATACTGCGGAATTTCCCAATTATCTGATAGAAGCTGTCAACTTGGGGGGTCTTCAATTCGGGGAGTGATTGAGGGTCATCATAGTCAGGGATGGCAAAAGTAGAAAATGACCCTGACTTTGTGCGACGTTATAGTGTAAGTTCCTCACTTTTTCTTCTTCGTCCGCCAGTGGGCTTAGCACTCAATGAGTATACTTGGTTTAGCACTTGGAGCTGTCAATTGAACTCGACCGGGCAGCTGGAGGGAAATTAAGCAGGCTCAGAGGTCGCCATCGCCCGAGTGCTATATTGCCATTGGACCCGAAGGGCTGAAGTGCTCGGCTGGGTTTGAATTGAACGTGAACTTTGAAGTCGGTGTTGTGGTTGCTGAAGCTTGAAGTTGGGAACACTGGCAGGTGGTTTCCTCCAAGTTTTCCCTTGCGCTACTTCCCACTAGAGTGACGCGCAAAACCAGCGGTTCCGATCATATATATACATCCCGCTCATCCATCAAATTAGTGTCAACTGATAGGTGGGATACAGGTGGCTATACTCGCGAGTGATGGCAGTGACTAGTGACTCCGGGCTGCTTTGCACTACGGAAAGGCAGGATCACTGCCAGTGGCATCGACATGTGTATCGGCACGGGAGTATACAACAATCGATGGGACGCACAACACATGGCATTGCGAGATCAAACCTTGAGGCTTGAATGCCAGTGACAAACGCATATTAAATTCTATATACACAGATTGAGGACCAAATAGGCCGTTTGATGCATTTGTGGGGGACCGTTCCGTTGTGTTAACGAAACGGGGAAGGTGAATGCGAGTGCGAAAGGGGAAGGTGACTGAGCCTAGAAGTAGTTTGGTTTGGTTAGCCAAAGAGAATGAGAGGACAACGCGTGCGTGCGTGCGTGCGTCGAGAATCGTGGCTTGTCGGAAAATGTGCGTGAACGGAAGACTTTCGGAACGTGGTGCGCTTTGGACTGAACTGCTCTGAATTCAATGATGAGAGGGTTTGTACAGAGGGGTTTATATACGAAGGAGTAAAGGCTATGAAATCTATAGTAGATGGGCTTATCGATCAGGCTTAGAAACGAGTGAATGGGATGAGTAACGAAGAACGAGAAAATGAAAAGACACGCGAGAAGGCACTGCGTCGCTCGGACATGCTCTGCGTGGGTGTACTTGTCGAGCGTGACGCATGAACGTTTCGACTATTTGAATGTCAATAGTCAATCGGCGTCGAGCTTTATTGCCCGCCTGAGAAACGCGGATGGCACGGCCGGGATCGCATTACATACCTAAAGTGGTACCACCAACAGTCTAGATGGCGTGTCTCGCGCGGCGACGAGATTTGGGTATTTTTAATACCCGGGTCAACGATGCCGCAGTCCCGTAGAGAAAGCCAAATTTTAAGTTCCTTTTGATATAGTCGTCCTCCGTAGATCCACCCACCTCCCTTGGGTCTGGTTGGAACCACCAAAAGTCGTGTCTATCACGAGCAATCCAAGTGCAGCCCGTGGCCGACAGGCCTGCTGCAACCATAAAGCACCCCACAACGATGCGAGAAATGATACTGGCTGGGTAGTACCACTGAGCCACAAAACTTGCAATGAAGAAGACGACACTAGGATAGTGTGATCAGGAACGGACCACTTGGATACCGGTACACCCACCTCCACATGAGGAAAGCATGTGGTAGGCTCCAAATGATGGCGAGAATCTCAAGGCCATATTTTTCATGTCGCAGTCCACGCAAAAAGTCGGCCTGATAGGTCGGGGATCTCGGAAGCGAAACAAGGACACAGGTTGGCTTACAATTTTAAATGAAGTGTTTGGCTCTTCCGTGCGGTTTTGTCCCATGAAGATCAAACCGAGGATAACACTTGTCAAGCTAGCCACCATAGACATATTAATGAAGAGTTGTTGAATCGAAGTCCTCGGGCCAGATTGTTTCGGAAGCAGCCCTATATTGATGTTCAGGAGCACGGTCGCCTACAGGTTGATCAGTTTTTTTGCTCGGGATGCATCTACTCAACACATTACTAGCAAGTTGCTTGCTTGGAGCCGCGAGTTAAGTCTTCCGATAAACGCGTTCCACCAATCCTTGTTTGCAACATTGTCGACGTACATGTGGTGCAGTAACCCCACCCTAGTCATGGGTATCATGAATAACAAGGGTGCACTGACTATCATAAGTAACGAGGGTTCATATTTCCATCCATGGATAGTTTGGTCGAATGCGAGGCGCGCGCATTGCTCGCCGTGGAAATTGGAAAAGTAGTTGTTATCTGCAAGAGTGAATAAGGCAAATCAAGAAGCGTGACGAAGACGTACAAAATATATGCATGATCCGAGCTGTAGAGTATTAATCAGATTTGTGGCAACCGTCACGTCACTGCTGATTTCACCTATTACGATTGCACTGTGTGCATGCTGGGATGATGGCATGGCTGGACGTGATGAACTGAGCAAGAGCATTATTAGACGCGTTACACGTACGGTCGACACATTTAATGAGGGACAGGTAATCCCGAAGTTCCAGGGAACTCAGAGGCAATGATGAGCGACTCGATATTAAGTGATCTGCGATTCTAAGGTTACACTCAACGCACATACAGGAAGAGGGAAATACCAACTACTTATGGCATGAATGATCATGCCCATCACTTCATCTTTCAAAGTTTGACTAACACGACAGAAGTTCGGGTAAAGACAGCAATGGCTCCTGGAGTTGGGTATACATCGAATCGCGGTATGCAACAACTACGGTGACGTATATGTCGGGATAGCGGATACCTCAGAACACGGGTCAACTTACGTATGTGGCATACCAATATTGTGCTTGGATTGCTAGGCCTGTATTCACAGCGTTGATAGTCCCACGGGCTTCATCACGGGCTTCGCGCGTACCTTTATGGCGAGACGAGGAGATCCCTTTGAGATCTCCGAATACCTCATCCGCATCCCATTCATCTAGCCAGAAGAGAGTCCTAGTCTGTGGGTTCACGAAATAATAACAGCAAAGCACACCCAGCTCGTCTACCTTGGTTCCAGAACGAGCTCAACTTCGTCGAGGTCTAGATCAGTGATGCTTCGCTGATTGATCTCAGTTTCCAGTTCCGAGTATAAGAAGGTCCTAAAACGCTCGACATCTCCATAAACGTCGGGATCACAAATGTCCACTTCCGTAAAAGTTCGCTACGAATTGCTGCTTGGAATCAATGAACAACAAAGTTAGTAAATTCGCTGACCGAATTGCAGTGCACGAAGTACAGAGCCCCATCGGGGTGCCGGCAGGTTTTCCACCCCTCCGGGATCCCTCTGGAAACGGACATTAATGGTAATCCAGGCCTTTGCTGCAATAATAGACGAACTGTTTCTTGGGGTGCTCGTAGGTCATCGCTTCAATCCGGTGGTCGAAATCGAAATGTCTGTAACATCTTATGAACGCTGGACTCCGTCAAATTTATGCAACCTCACATGAACCTCGATTTCTCATATCGGAGTATGCCCACGGCCGACATTGGAAAGAAGCGAATCCCGTCCATCTCAGGCGGGTCCAAATCATCCGCGCTTGAAAGCCTCTGAGCAGAAGAAGCACGGAGTGAGGCTCGCGGAATTGAATCTCCACAGTCCGGAAGTCTCTGGGGGGAGACAGAAGGAGATCTACTTGGCGCTGGCGTTCTGCAACGTCTGCTGTGGAAAGCTTCCGAATTAGTGGTATCGGTCTTTCTTCTGTTAACGGCGCCGGGGGCATGGCCTATGACAATACCCGGGCTCGGTGGGTGTTCACCTTGCGAGTAGAAGGTAGTCAATATTGGAGCTTGCCAGAAAGATTCTGTCAAGCATACCTTGTGATGTGTCGAGATAGTTCGAACTGGATCCTTCGTGGAGCGACACGAGACTACCGGTCGTAGAACGGCTTTCTGAAGTAGGAGAATATGGAAAAAGGGTTTCACTAGTGTAGGGTGAGTCCACAGGAGAAAGTTAGTCATGTTGGCTGGTGTAAGGAGGTCCAGGTGAGGGGACGCTTATGGCGCAGAATGGGGGTGTGAAGCTTGAGGTAGGAGGGCCTTGATCTGCTGTATATGTGTACTTTTGAGTCTCTCACGATCTTGGACTTCATGCATCATACCAACGGCAACATGACCTTATCGATTCGATTTTACATAATTAGCGAGTTCTGAAATCTAGAAAATCCTTCACCGAGTGCTGAGTCTATAAACATGCCAACATTGAGTGAACACGCGCTCTACGGGACCTACCAGGAAGTGTTGAGCGATCATCCGAATAGCCGACACGAAAGCCCGGGATGTCTCTTTGGATGACTAACCTGAACCCCTTCCTCGCGTTCAACTGGCATAAGACCGACACGGAAAGAAAAAGTCAAACGGTAAAGGTGCCATGGCGGTGTAGGCACGACGATCCGACTCACGGCAACTATTGTCTCGAGCAAATTTCACCCGTACAGCCTGATTGAACTCTGACCATGCATCGACCTGCGTCACAAACTTAACAAGACTCTTCTCCAAAGCACGCTCGACATTCCTCGAGTGGTATATCTGTCAGCATGAGAATGTACAATAATCGATAGAACGCGCAACACACAGCATCGCGAGATCGAGCCAATGACAGATACATACCAGATTTTATGTAGATCGAGGGATAACCAATATATCTACAGAAACGTACGCCTCATGCAAGCCGTTTGATGGCCTGCATCATCGCAGACACGTCGATTGGCACCTCATCCTTGTCCCCTTCGCGCGGTGGCACGACCGGAGGGAGTGCACCAACTGCATATTGTCTAGAACATAAATCGGTCATCAGGTACCTAACAACCAATAAACCCACCCACCGTCCATCCACCCATGCCACATACCCCATCTTCAGTGCCTCGACAGACAACTGCACGTCTCGGACAAACACGCCGGGCGGGAATATCTCCATCACCGTCGCACGCGATGACGGCGGCATGAAGACACTATCCGCCATGTGCACCCCATACACGCCAAGCACAATCTTTCCCAAACACTCAGATCAGCTCACCCACCACGTTCACCGTACCACCCACCACTCACCGTACTCTGCGCAATCGCACTCATACGTGCAACCCAGTCTGCTTCCGACGACACGACATGCACCTCATACCCCTTCCCAAGTTTCTCGAGCGCCTCAACCAACGCCGTATGGTCCTCCGCCTTCAACCTTGGTCCGTCCGCCGCATCCTGGCGTGACACATAGGTTACCACTGTCCGACCCTTGGCCAACCAACCCGCTTTTGGCGCGTCCTCGGGCACGCCTAAAAACCGTGCCACCTCCCTCCGAATCGGCTCCCACCAGTCCTTGGACGCGTTGAGCTCGAACAAGGGAACGGCAAACGGGGGTAAGTCCTTGTTGGCGCGGCTTGCAGCACCCTGGTCTGCTACGACCACGCGCTTCAGCAAATAGGGGACAGGGAGCAGGGCATAGTCTGCCCACTCTTCCTGGTATAGCAGACCGAGGGTCGGGAAAGCTGCCTTGGCGAGGAAGGGGTGGAAGCCGCTCGGGGACCGTTGGCGGAGGATGATGGGTCCGTTTGGGTCTGGTCGTTCGCCCATAAAGGTGGGCACGTTGGGATAAAATATGCGTCGGGGTGGTGGAAGGGTGAGTGCGTCGGGCGAGAGGGATGGATCGAGCGCACTGTAGGTACGCCAAAGGGAGAAGAAGGTGTAGTTGCCTGTGTGTGACGTGAGTCAAGTGGTATGTGAGGGAGCAAGACACAAACTCGGCGATGCGTCTGTGACGAGCCAGCTCACGCCGTGAATGCTGAGTGGGTGCCGTGAGTATGAGTGGCACTTGCGATAGGGAGGAGAAACACGCACAGCCCGCCAAACGATCCCAACGTCTCCCTTGCCTTCGTGGTAGAGAGTACCTGCCAGTCCGAAGGTCGCGGTGGCACATGTGGACCCTCGGCAGACGAGGCGATGGTGTCAAGGGGAGGAAAAGCGGGATCGTTGGTGACGACGAACAACGCCCCATTGAGCAAGAACACATTATCCATGACCGTATATCCTGCACACGTCTGAGCGACCACACGGCAGACGAATGCCCGGCGTACCTGGAACATGCTTCAACACCGTGGTCGTCGGAATTTCGTCGCCCCACTCCAAAATGCCGTCGTTGACGCCTACCAAACCAAAGGTCTGGGAGTGGAATGACACGAGAGCGGTCGCATTGTAGTTTTTCTCCTTGGTGGCCTGACTTTGAGCGTTTTCAGCGACGCGGTCCTCTTCCCATGTCCAGTTCCCATAAATAACATCGTCCCAATCCTCTTTGTCGCTGGCACCAGACGCCGGACTGGCACTGTCACTCGAGAAAGACGTTTCTAGGTTGTAGAAAAGAACGAAGGTGGTGATGGAGAAGAGAACGAGAGAAATCTCTCTGCGAGTGAGCGCCGAACACCACGGCATGAGCGGTGGTCAAAGTCGAAGTCGAGTACACGATGACCCTCAAACAAGTTGGTACAATATTAATGAAGCATGTCGTAAGCCTCCCCTCCGTTTGATAGCGAGGCGATGCAGTCCAGCGTCGTCATCCGCTTCTTCCCTTTTGTATCCTCTGCCCAATTCTCATAAAAGTTGGTCTCATCTCTATGCGAGAGATAGTCCTCTCCATCAGGCGTGACAACAAGTCGACCTGGCCCATCCCAGAAGTGGAACGCCTGACTGTGCACCCCATACGAGGTCGGCATCACCTCTAGTAGATCCCCCCTCGCGATTTCGATCGCCGGAATCTCCGACGCTGGTAGGCCGATGAGATACGACAATAAGCATCGGATCACAGACGAATGCCCGATAATCAATAGATCTTCCTTTTCTCGTTCCAGCTCGATGAGCACCGGTTCTAGACGCACTGGAGGAGTGACATTTGATGATGAACTCAGAGACGTTTTGAGACTGAGAACCTACCAGAGAGATCGTGATAGCTCTCGGCACGCGGTGCGCGGAACGCGTATGGGTCTTTGACGAACCGTGCCCACTCCTCGGGATAAAACTTCTTCGCTTGATCCGGTGTAAGACCATCCCAAACACCCGGATTGATTTCCGACATCTGTGGTTTCTCGATCACTTTGACCTTGAGTTTGGACGCGCTTTCCTTGTGTACGGTTTCTGGCTCATCCGTGAAAGTAGGCGGATTGGAGCTCAAAGATAAACTGGACATCGAGGATTGTGTGGTTTGGAATGGCCAAGCGGTGTGGTGAGCGCGACGGCGCGTAGAAGTCCAAATCTAGGAAAGTGGTTGAGTACGACGCTGCGGGATTAGAACATGATACATACCACCAAGCGTCGCTCGCTCGAGTCATAACCACGCTGCTCCAACGCCTTGGCCCTCCTTTCAGTGACGAATTCTCTCAGCTTCTCTGAGTACTCCCATCCGGCGGGAGAGAGGTCGGAGTCGGCCTTGTACGAGTGCTCGATGAGAGATTGACCAGACTTGGATGTGATGAGTTTCGTGCGCCGAGTAAAGACGACGAAAGCTCACGCGCGCAAACCAGATCATGCGAAATCGGTTGTGAATATTCATAAGGAAGAACACGATTCGTGACTTTACTTGACATTAGTCTTTGAACTTGCACACATCGGAACCACAACCGACCTGCAGGTATCCTCGAATGTGCTAAAGATCACGGCGTCAAGAAGACAGGGGTGAAAATACTGCATATATATACTCACATTGACCATGATCTTTTCTCCGACCTAACACTAGTCAGCACTTTTCGGCGAGTAGATCATGGCCTTACATTGAAAATGCGGATGAACGGCCAATTCGTTTCCGTGATCGTCTCATAAGACTGTTCCCTGTCTCGTATACGGCCATAGTAATCTTCGACAGCCTTGTCAGGATCCCATCCACGGTACTAAGTGAGATCAGTGCCTCAGTCATGCGATACTAAGTCAGACCAACGTCAGGCGAGGATATTTTGACGTTCCTAATATTCGTCTCAATGATCTCCTTATTATCGCATATCGACTCTGCGTGGTCATAAGCGATGGATCTCCCTCGCCTCTGATGACGTGCTCACCGAGCAAGACGACGTGGATCCCCTCCTTGTCAAACTTCTCGGCGAGTGCCTGACGAGCCCTCTGCGTGCCATTGTTGGCATCGTATATGACAACCTGACCGCCCTGCTCGAAAAAGTCCCATATAAGTTTCTCGCAACCGTCGGAGACCTTTTTGCGAAGCGCTATTGTTTCGGCTGTCTTTTCGCCTGATCGCAGTGTGAGGATGACGGATGGGTGAAGAACGCGAATACGCGCACCGAGGGTAAAGTAATCGGGTGGGAGAGACTGTGCACCGCCAAGAGTCTTGCGACGATAATCTCCGAGTGAGACTACTTGAGTCTTGACGCCCATCCAGCGCAGATAACGCTCGAGTGCGCGAGATATGTGTGTCTTTCCGCGGGCAGGTAAACCAACGGTGAGGATGAGAATCTTACCAGCATGCCAGAGAAGACCAGACGCAGTCGTGTACAACGGCGCTGCCATCGTGCAAGAGAGTAAAGATAGTGATTACATAATGTCCCAATAGCACCAAGGTATACACGTCCAAAACAATCACTGGAAGAACGACAGTCACCTCCCGTTCAACGCAAATGATGCAGCTCTGTAGTCGTCCATCTCCTGATCGAGTTGCGCAAGGGTCTTTTTGACGCGTCGCGGACCCTTTTTTGTTCGACGTCGTGGTGCGACTGCGAGTGGTGCACTCGAGACTGGGCGTTGTTTGCGTGGACTGTACAAAGGAGCATCAATCGAGGGTGTACAAAGAAGGTGATCGAACACTTACTTCTGCGGGGCAGGATTCCCGTTTGGCACGTGGCCGGGTGAAGTAGGTAGGGTAGGATTTGCGAGGGCAACGGCACCAAGACGGCCTAACAGGGATGGTTGCGACTGTTCAGGAGGGGCGTTTACCACTGACTGTGTCGAGTCTACCACAACCTCGATCTTTATTGGACGTCCTGACGAACGATGTATAACGACTCGACGCGAACAACGGAAGAATACCTACGGCCGTCGATGAACTTTCCGTCATACTTAGCGCGAGCAACTGCGGCGTCCCCCGAACGCTGGAATGCAACGAGGGCCATGCCCTTTGAGCGGCCTTGGGAGTTGTAGATGAGAAAGACTTCTTTGAGCGGTCCGACTGTCTTTCGAAACAGCTCCTGTTGACAGTACGCGTCCTTATGAGCGGTGACGAGGAGACGGGACGACGACTTTCCTCGACTTCGAGCTCGCCGACGTCTGGTGGTAAACGACTAAGGAGGATCTTGCTACCCTGGTCTTTTGGTTTCTGTTCACGCCATGCGGGTGGTACTTGTCCAGCTTGGTTTCCGAGCAGGTGTCGTTTTGAGTTGTGGTAGCTCGCGATGCGCGATTGGGGTCTCGTGCTTGTCTGCATCTCTTCAAAGACCCTTTTAACAAGATTTTTGTGTGCGAGGCATGTCCCATTATTTCCAAACACGGAATTAACCATTCCGGGACGGGTTGCCGATGTATCACGTGGGCCATGTCTCTCTAGCTCAAACGATCAGAGCAGCAGCGCATGCCGGCTTTTTTCTGTTCCATCATCTCATCGACATCCTTGCTTGTTCACCCGTCCTTATCAAGGACTAAACGGCTTTACAATGGACCAGATGCAGACACAGGATCACCACCAAAAAGATTTTCTCGCCTTTCTTTTCCCAGACTCGTCCTCGTCAGACCACACCCGCCAACAGGACCCTGACGTCCCCAATCGTATACCCAACAACCTCTCAAATTTCGCCGGATCGAACAATGCTTCCTTCAGCCAGCAACCCCTTGATCTCATGGCCATGTCCAACCTGATATCACTCCAGGGTTTGGAGTCCGCACCTGCATCTCTGCCTTCTCCTGCAGCGCTCACCCCCCAGATGCTCCTCGAGCAACAATACAAACTCACCCAGCTGCATCAGCTCCAGCAGCTTCAGAACCAGATTCAGAACCAGATCTTTCAACAACAGGCAAGTAATTTTCTTCTTGGCACCACCCTTGATTCTCCTCTAGCCGATCATTTCCCAAACGCTGATAATGTCTTGACAGCTTGCCCTTATCAGTGGTCAGACATCTCTTGCGGCACATGAAACCGGTCCTGATCCTCCACGCGACCCGGTTCCTCCCTTCAATGGTCTCCCGACGCCTTGTATGTACATTCCCTTATTTGGTCATACTTCTCATTCCTGTTCCTTCGTAGTATCTTCCGCCGAAATAAGGCCTACCAATCCCGATTTCATGTCGCGCCTCAACCCGCCATTCCAGAACGCTCAGCAGCCTGTGTACAGTTCTCACGCACTGGATTCCATGCCTCTTCCTTCCCCCCAGGAACCGTCCGCGCCATCCCAGTACATGAGACACCCGGGTTCTCTTTCTGCGCCAGCAAATATTGCGTTTCAGTCGTTTCCCTCTCCGTCTGAACTTGACATTTCTCCCCTTACAAGTCCCTGGCTCGAGCCGTATCCGCATCCGCCAAATAATAGATCCGCCAAACGCACGGCTTCCCCATCTGGAGATGATATTGCTCGTGTGCCCCGAAAACGCCCCACCCCGACCGCCCCCGCGTCGATAAAGGCCCCTCGGAACGTAAAGTCCGCCACTTCCACACCCCTTTTACGCTCAACCCGGGGTCATCGGAATAGTTCTGTCAATGAGACAGATTCTCCATCTCCAGTGGATCTGGCCATGCCCCCACCCGCACCACCCAGGAACCCTTCTGCATCACCTTCTATGGTTAATACCACTGTATCAGTCCCCCCTCCACTGGAGGAGATTCGCATGACACCCGTGACTCCAGCCAGCATCATGAATTTAGGCCGACTCGGTGTCAGCAGTAGTCTCGCACCAATGACGCAGTTGTCCCGGGTGGATAAAGGCAAAGAACCTACCAAGGCCAAGGACACTGCATCCAAGACATCCCGGAAAGCTGGTCTGCCGCTCATCAGTCCTGGTCCTAAGCCGATCCTTCCAGGTGCGCGCACTCCCATATTCAGTAGATGTGACAAGCGTGCGTGTGCTGACTGTTGAACAGCCGGATCGGCCGCTCTTTTAAGTAGTCCGCCAACAATCTCGCCGCCGGCGCCCCTCACTCGCAAGTCGCACAAGGATGCGGAACAAAAACGCCGGGATTCACTTAAGACGGCATACGATGACCTACGTACGCTCCTACCACCGGTACCTCTCCCGTCGGACGACAACTTTCCCGACGAGCCGATTCTGCCTGGTGCCCTTCCCCCACGTGGGCCACCCAAGGCTGGCGGTGACGGTCCAAACAAGGGTGTGAGCAAGCTGCAGCTGCTTCGCTGCGGTAACGACTATATTCGTACGCTCAAAGCCCGTGTAGACCGGCGTGACTCGGAGATCGCGACATTGCGACACGAGGTGCTCCGGTTACGTGCGTTCGCGGGCGACGAGGCAAACAAGGGCGATGTTGACCTAGACCGCGATCTGGATGCGGTGGAGGCTCTGCGCCCGAGAATGGGACTGAGTGCTCTGGACGAAGAAGATGACTGCGAAGAATGAGCGAGCGCAGCGCACGTCGGCGTCAGTGTATGTAGTTGTACCATGTTGATCTAATTATGCCAGATTCTTTTTTGGACAGATGGTATTTCTGTGTGCGTGGCGTTGCAACCACTACTTTCCTTTTCTGGGATGATTTTCGTGGAGTTCGGAGTGTGAATCCTTCTGGTTCGCTATCACGGCGGCGTTGGCCGAGTCGTCGACCAAGTCTACATAGTAGTGGTACACGCCTTCCGCTCCAACGCCTTCTCGTTTACCGCCTTCAGTCCATCTTCAAAAATGTCACAAGGTGTTCCCCGCAGTCCTCTGTGAGTTCATATGTGGACCACTGTATTATACCGACACATATGATACGTGTCGCTCCAGGTCGGCCGTGTTCTTGGTTCACATTGCACTCGAAGCGCCTCTCGTGGTGCAGACATTCTTCTCGCCGACGTCTCTTCCCTTTATCCAAATGACCAACACGACCATTGTCCTCCTCAAGGCGAGTCCCTCCTCCATTCCCCGCTCTAGTTCACTTGACCCGTACCGCGCCGTCGCTGAATATAGCTCTACGCCGCCGTCATCGCTGCAACCTGTATCGCTTCCGCGCTCGTATTCTCTCTCCCAGGTGCGTCTTCGCGGGGTGTGATCAGACGTTGACAAGGTTACACGTGTAGCAGAGTTTCTACCCGGCAAACGCGCGTTGGCGATCGCACTGTGTGTCTATCACAGTATCGCGTCGACGATACTCTTGCAAGCCCCACGGTTCATCCCGCATACGTTTGGCGCGTGGCTCGAGTCGTGGGTGTCTCTCTTTTCTCTTCGTCACGTCCCATCCCTCCCTTCTCCCGTCTCCCTTCGGCGTATTCGGAACACTGCTGACACGACGTGCGGTGACAGATTCAAAGTCACACCCGAGGCGGTTTGGGGCACGTTTCACGGCGTGTTGGGTCTCATGATGGTCGTTTGGTGGCAGGTGACGTTGCAGTACGCGAGTGCGTTTCGAGGAAGTGTGGGTGGGAAATGATGGGGCTAGACCGGTCTTGAGCGGTTTCTTTTTCCTTTTCGTTTTTTCCGGAGCAAGGTTCTCGTCCGTGGTTGACCCTTACGTGTGATTCGTGTAGCGGGACGCCAAGGTGAGCGTGAGGGAGAGACATGCAAGGTTCGATTTATCGTAGGGTGGAATCGGCGTATTGATAGATTCCGAAGTGTCTATTCTCTCTCCTTATCGGGCGTCTCAACGTCAATGATTGGATATGTTGAACGGAACACTGAAAGAAGGACATGTCCCGTTTAGCTCAGTTGGTAGAGCGCGTCACTAGTAATGACGAGGTCAGTCGTTCGAGTCGGCTAATGGGAATATCATTTTGACCTTTATTTCGATGTGAAAAAGGTTGTCGCACTCTCGCAGCGGTGCCTAGGGGTGGGACATGACCTTATCGGGCTCAAGGTGAGCAATTCACACAGGGGACGCTTGTGTATGGAAGTTGCTGTCGGTTGCAGGTCGATCTAGAGAGCTTGGAGGGTCCGACCCGTCCGATACCTTCTCCCGAGCCGGCGCCAGAACACGAACCAGGCTGGGTCGCTTCGACGCAAAAAAAGTTAATGAATGACTTGAACGGTTTACTGAGTTGTCACGACGTCTGGTGTTAGGGGTGGGACATGACTCCGAGGTAAGCAATTGACACGGGGACGCTTGGGAAGTGAATGACAGCCGTTGGGAACGAGTCAGTTGCAGGGCTGAGGGGATTTAAATGCACCTTACTCCGAAACACTGGTACCAGAGACGGTTCGCGACTCGCACGGCCCCGTGGTTGTGAAGCAGAAGGTGGTAGGGTCTCGTATCTGCCCAACACGTTCAGTGCTGATACACGGGTGAAATTCATATTCATCTCAGCCGAGCCACTTGATGGTAGTCTACCTCCTATTCGACGAGATGGTTCGGATTGCCTCGAGGTGAGACTCGCCATATGTCACGTGGATACCCGCCTCCGAATCAGAGTTCGATCCAGGTTGTTCTTTATTATTGATGTCAGTTTTCTGAGGGATTCTTTTTTTTCTCCTATTCCACTTTACGTATGGATAATGCTGACGAATAGTGGTCTGGCAGCACGGTAAATCAAACAGGGGGGAAGGATGTTTACGCCTTCCTGTCCGCATTCCTCAGGTCCCGGTACGGGAAGACGCTCAAAATAGTTGGACACAGCGTACGGCTCAATGCCACCGGATAGGTTGGACACGATTTCCACCTCGGTCCACCTTGACGGAATGATGCATTCAATATACGCCGCGGTAACGTTTTACATGTGTCTACCATGAAAGCGCGTTCGAGGAAACGGACTGTGAGCCTCTAAACCAACTACTTCCGCTCGCCGCCATTATTCGTCGCGTTACTACCATCAGATACGGATGGGCCAAACCCATTGTCGATCCCACCGCCGTGTCCGCCTTGAACATAATGGGAGGATGGCGACTGAGAAGCTCGCGAGAGCGACGAAAATGAAATGGACGAGTTCATGGAACATACAGTCATTCTGCTGAATCGCCGTGATAGGCCCTGGACTTGGTCATGGTCTTCAATAGATCCGAACTGGGACGGCCAGAAGTGGTGAGACAACTCGAAATGGAAGCTTGAAGAAGCGATTGTGTTGCTCCACTTGAACTGATCGGGCTCGTAAGACCACTGGCACTGCCGCACGGGATCTATTTCGTGGTGGCGGAAGAAGACATTATATCGTCCATATGGCGCTAGTGCGGTCATAGCCTAATAAATAGAAGCATGTAGAACGTTAGCACGCACCTCCCAAACTGACCAACATCAGAATCATGAACGGCGGGGATCACTGACAGCTTAGAGTTTGTTAGCCGGGCTGGGAGCGAGTGGTGCTTATTGTTCTACATCCTCGCCACGGCCAGTGCCCGGGCCATAGTGATGTTCCGCTTTCTCACCTTTATGTAATTTACTAAGATGTCGCAGTTCCGAGTCATACAGTACACCAGGATAAGTGATTCAGTCAGTCAATCCGGGAATACACAGGGCTCACTGAGCCACTCTCAGGCTTTCATTAGTCGGCCGTAGGCAGTCCCTTCAAGGTTAGGAAGACATTCGTTCCCACCCTACTCTCTTTCATGCTTCCTGATACGGTTTGCGGGTCCGAGTCTGGCGTGCTTGTCTTGCTGCGACAGCCACTGCCATACTGATGACTTGGCGGCAACTGTCTCGCCCGCCAATAGCACAATTTGGGCATCTCAAAACAAGAACAGCCATATGGCTAGGCCACCTGTCCCCGAATCACAGTCCGTCCATCATCTTCCTTTGTTATTGATGTCGGTTTTCTGCTGCATCATTTTTCTTCCCTTTTCTTCCTTTAGTTCTAAAAAATTCTCGAACGCGAACTGACTAACCTAGTGACACTTTCACCTTCTGACAGCGACCTCTGCTTGCAGCCCCATGGATTAGATTCGATCCCCTTTGGTCCGGCTTGATTTAGAAGGAATAGTAAATAATATCTAATAAATTCAATGTCGGTGCACGTACGTCCTCAGCTTCAGCCATGTACAGGCACGCATGAACATATCATCGCCAGCGGTAGACGCACCTACCACATTCCCCCATGTTCTTTTGGTACCGCTCCTGGGTCCGTAAGCCTAGCGAAGGGATCTAATATTGTGTGAGCATCTAAAGCGATTCCCAGAGTCTGTTTCGTTACTGTCATACCACCGGACATCGATCGGTTCCCTCTGCCCGGGACGCGTGTTTGATTTGTTCTTTGAACTAGAGTGGACAATCTTATAGATGTGTTTGCGATGACTTGAACTGGGTATAAAAAGGGGGATCGGTGTCGGCATCTCGATTGTTTTTAGACTGGGCAGGAGAAAGTCGAGATTGACAGGTAAAATTTTAAGGGGGGGGTTGTTTATTGCTCCCCCAAATGAAATACGAGACCGAAGGGGTTAGATATCCGATGTAGTTCGTCTGCTGACTTGGATGGTTCATCAAATGCATTTTGTCATACGTATGGTGACAAAGCACGGTGGTTGACAATGAAAGGGAGAAGTAGATGTCATCGACACAGAAGGAAAAGTGGTGATGACTGTCAATGCGTCGGTCTTCATGTCTCCGATCGCCATCTTTAGTTTGGGTGACGCGTTCAACGGTACATATCTCTCCTGCATCCAACGCATCCATAATGGATGCCTCAATCGAGGAACATCCTGTTCGAGCCCACCGTAAGAAAATCCGAGTAGGGCACTGGGCAGCTGTTTCCTCATTGGTGGAGTCTAAGAAGCATACATCAGGACTGACAAAACCTTCAACGTCACCAGCTTTCCGCAACCGTTGGTGCGAGTCCCTCGATGGACAGTAAAGGCTATTATCCGAAAGAAAGGTCAATCAAGGTAACTGGCAACTGGAAATCGCTAGTGAATATTCCAGAACAATCTGCCTTGCTCCAACAAACACATGCATGTTGCTGATTCGCTGTCACACATCTAGTAGGATCGAGGGTTAGTGCTCGAGTCGCACGTCACCGTATGACGTACGTGTGGAGCGCACGCTGACACGGCGTCAGATCGTGACGGCGAGTGACTAGATAGCTCACGATAGCTTCATGGAGGTAGCGCGCCAGCGGCATATTCATATTCCACTCCTGCCACCATCGCTGTCAAAATGGCATGGTAGTCAATTGTGTACCAAGAACGTTTGCCACACGTCGGCGCAAGATGGTTTGGTCAATCCATCAGTGATCATAATTTTAAAATTGCCTATTGAGGCGTTGGCCAGCGCACTACGCTTACTAGTTAAGCGATATCGCGATAAGGTTCCATATCCTGGTTTTCAAAAGAGGACGTCAATGACACCTGGAATGAATATGTCGTGCGCGGTCAATTCGGCGGCATGTACCTTGGTGAATAGATGCTGAAATTGTGACCTGAAACCAAGGTGAAGGGTACCACATCGACGGTCATAATCCGCAGCGTCTAGGCGCCGGCGGTCCTACAAATAAAGGATCACACATGTTCCCCAGCGGCCCTGTACGAGAGTGTGATGGCACAAACCGAGGTAAGGGTAATATGATCCGGTGAACAAATGCGAGCACTGACCTGAAAGTGAGCTGGCCCTTGGAGACATGCAGCCCCGTTATTGCCTATAACAGAAAAGATACGAGGGAAAAATAGACGGCATTGCACCACAGCATTATGAACGGTCGAATCAGCGGCCGGAACCGTGGACTCTACTGTCCAAGGACGTATCCACCCTCAGGGGGTGCGCACCCAATGGGACAGCCACTGGACAAAGCACGGAAATCGCATGCAGCGAAGACACGCGGAAACAGGGTTGCAATGGGGATGGTGTCGGAATGAACTCGCGAGAGACGGTTACTGTTTAGAGGCAGGATGCCGTGACTCGTTGACACGAGGTTACGAACCTAAGCTTCACGCGGAAGACTCCGGAGCGGGTAAGTGGTATCCGCCGATTTTTGTCTGAACCAACGCTATTCGGTGGACCACGAGGATAATGTGGTGTACCTGGAATGGATTTCAGTTGTCAGGGGAAATTAAAAGCATATCGCTGCGCCATTTTCCAATGGTGCACACGGTGATAAGTTGTTGTTAGTAATTCACGACACATTAAGGAATGAATGGAGATGTGGATGATGCATCGCATAGCAGGATTTTGGATGACCCTGATCGCTCATGCGCGTGGAGATGGCACAGCACATGTGCTGTTTCGTAAAAGAGGAATGAGAAGTGCCAGTGGATGGTAGAACGGGCATAAGTATACGGCATTCGCAATAACGCCGGGATGCACGGTTGATTGCATGGACTGTCGCTGAGCAATGTAGAGGGAGACGCTGGGGGAGTTGAATGGGCAGTGCAGAAGAAGCGCACAGGAACCAAGACAAACCTGTTCGGTAGAAATGATCGAGATGGACAAAACGGGGCAAAGAATGTTCCACTTTGAGCGAACTGGGACACAAGGCGGGTTGGCAGTTCCTGATGGTTCCCAAGCCACCAAGGTGGCCAACTGAATAGCGCAGTGGCAGTCCTCGACCGTGTACTCATCATGGGTGGTGGTCCGTGAATAAGCCATGGTGCACGGAATAACAAGTAATAAACCTTACTAAGCGAATAGTGAAGATGATCAAGTTCCGATATAGTTATGGCATCAACGAGGTTGTTTGTGGATGCTTATCCACGTGCCGTAAGCCTACACAACAACCATAAGAGCTTTAAACACGACCCCTGCCATCCTTTTCGTGTCTAATCCCCTTCTCACTCCAACTACCATGTCTGTCCTGCTCCCCTCAAACAATCCCCCTTTCAACCCTTACAAACGACAGCGTCGCACCGCTACCACCGTCCTCGCAGGCGATTTCGATATTCGACCCGCCAGAGATGTCCTCACAAGCCTCCTCAACGGCGTCGGTCCCTACAAGGAGGTGGAGAAGGACGAGGCTGTGCGCAGGAGCAAGAAGCGCGATAGAAAGGAGCGCGACAAGGAGAAGAGAAAGAAGGCTGCCGCAAAATCGCTCGACAAGAAGCCCACTGCGGAGTCCGCAATCAGGTCCACACCAACCCTCCCCACCCCGTCAGCATCAACCCAGTCCGTCAGCGCCCCTGTCATACAGCCTTCCTCTTTTTGGCGTGCTAGGGGAACGAGCCATCGCCCCACAATACACATCGCCACAATGCAACGATCGGTCTCTGTCACCCCACCCCCTATGGCTTCCTCGCCAAGGTCTACTCCAGGCCCGTCCGACTGGTCAACGACGTCCCGGACATCCTCCAAGCGTCCCCGCACTCCCGACGACGACTTCCACGCTGTAGAACCCGCAGTCGCTACGCCGCCGCCCCAACCACAGAGGAAGAAGAGAGTTGCTGTGAAAAAGGGTTGGAAGGGCTGGGTCGAGGGCTCGCCACCCCCATCCGAGAAGTTGATCAACTTGGATGCTGTGCCGATATTGCAAGAGAGGCGTACTCGCAGCGGCAAGAGCTTTGACGCTATCGGGGTTGGCAAGGACAGCTGGGTGTAGGCCTGTAAGTAATCCCACCTCTTCGATGAATCGGTAGAAAATACTCGTTGATCCAAGGCTACCTACAGACCTTTGTTTAAATGCTCGCAATTATCTTCATCTCCTTTCGCGCCGCTGGCCCATGCTTGATCAACCAAAATGTTTTATGTGATTTCGATAACCACCTCGTTCCCTCTAGCTGTCCTGCCTCCTGTACAACACGCACTGCATCTCGGATCACCACACTTGCCACACCACCACCCATATCTTACTCGTCGTTCCCCTTGACTTGATTTCGTATGTTTTTTTTATTCGCGTCACTGTAGGCTACACTTCTACTTATCGACACTGTTGCCACAAGTATTCCCGGCATCGCAATGATATCTCGCTAGGTATAGACCAACTATTCTCTATTGGAATACTATGATCCCCATCTCCCTTGGTTCCTTGTGAACCGGTCAACATCCACGTCGGTCAATTAGTAAACTATCTTACTCCTGTCAGCTGGATGACTATCTTCGGTGCTACGATTGGCACTTGTGGCCGCCACTGACTGGGTGCTTGATTTTGAGCTCTCGCATGTTGGCTGTTGTATGTAGTATGTAATGAGCGCGACTGGCCCAATTGGATGCAGTAATAATATTAGACTTGTGAAACACAATTACAAACTGTGCCTTCTCTACTTCGCAAGTTTGTGCGGCCGCTCAACTTAAATTTACCGCCTTTGACATCTTGAAACACATTATAATCCTCTTCTCTCCTAGCTCGGTTTATCTGACACAAAGGTAAGAATTTTGATCAATTCAAACGGAAATTACCCCCGGCAACTGCCTGTTTTGCGCTGGTTCGATTGTTCCTCTTTTATTCTATTCGCAGATTTGTGTGCTGTGTTTCCCTTCTCAGGGAATTCGAGGCACTTGGTACTATTTTCCCCCGCCATGTTGTCTGTCATTCCTTTCCCTGTCCTGCCAACTCCGCCATCATGGTTCCCGGGTCATATGAACCGATTTACAAAACAGCTGCCCGCGCTCTTATCACGCACAGATGTCGTGCTCGAGCTCAGAGATGCACGACTCCCGCTCACTAGTATCAACCATAACCTCGAGAGTGAGTCTAGGAATACCTAATTTTTTCGTCGTTTGCCTTCTTTTCAATCGGATGTTATTGCTGCGGTCCAGGCGGATTTTACGAATTGACATTTTATCATGTGGTCAATCATGTCCTCCCACGCGGTTTCTTCCAACATTACCTTTGTGGGCCACATGCGGATTCTCGAAGCTTTGAAATCCACTTTCGGATGCCGCCCAGCTTGTCATGTTTTTGGGGTGGTGGCTATCATGGCTAACTGCTCTGTACAGGAGCGATAAGGAAGTGGAGAGCGGAACGGGGTCGAGATCCTTCCATGATAACAGCAGCATCAGCCATCTCCACACCCCCTACCATAACAGAGTACGGGGGTAGGCTATGCGAACGGATCGTCGTTTTAAATAAACATGACTTGGTCTCTGAGTGGGGCGTGGAGGTATGTCCCGTTTACTTCCGCTGATCTCTCCGTGGGACTGATATGGTAAAAAGCCGTTCCGCAAAGCCATGGCAGCTCGTTTTCCAGATCAGATCGTCCATTTTGCGTCGTGCAATAAACCTCGGGATATCAAAACGCTGAGCCATTTGCTCGTCAGTATGTCACCTTCTCAAACGTACCTTGCGGCGGTTTGCAAATGATATCACATTTTCGCACGTAAAAAAATCGGATGTGCCTAGACATAGCGAAGACCAACCCGCACGCAACAGAAATGAACGTGCTTGTCGTTGGCATGCCAAATGTTGGAAAATCCACGTTGCTCAACTCTCTCCGGAGTTTTGGGATTGTTGGTCGTACGTTGCGTCGTCCCTGTTGTTTTCCATACTCCGCGACGACTTGCTATCTCGACTGAAGTTTCCCGGTGTTATTGGCAGGGACGGCCAAAGCGTTGCAAACGTCTGCGCAACCCGGCCATACGCGCACCTTATCCACGCGGTTAAAGATTTCGGAGAATCCTTTGATTTATTCCTACGACTCCCCCGGAGTCATGCTTCCTTTCCTTGGCCGAGGAGAGCAAGGTGCCGAACGAGGCGTCAAGCTCGCACTAATAGGTAAGTGCGATGGCCCACGGAATTCGGTCCGACAATAATCAAAAATGATATGATTTAGCCGGTATCAAGGAAAGCTTGTACGACGTCGAAGCACTTGTCAACTATCTATTGTATAGATTGAATATACTAGATCCAGTCTGTATGTATTGTCTTGTCATGATTTGTCTTCCGTCTTTTTTTCTGTCTTGACACTGACACGCGTGTCGATGTTCCCTATCTTTTACTCAGCACCCGCATATCTCAAGGTCCTTCCGGAGGGATCGGAGCCAACAACCAACGTGTACGTATTTTTGGAGCAACTGGCCGCACGACTAGGCATGCGAGTTCGGGGTGGTGACGTAGACACCACCCGTGCGGCAAAATGGTTCGTCGAATGGTGGCGGCGGGAAGGCTGCTTCATTTCCGCGTCAGCACCACGGTCAATCGAAAGAGCTATCTCACGCGTCTCGCTGAATCACCCACCGGGCGGTTCGCTCGACATTCCTGTCCCTATCCGCCGTGGTTGGGGCTTTGACTTTGAATGGACCATCAATGTCGCATCCGCGGGCAAGGAGAATGTGGAGGAAAAGATGGGAGCATGCATTGACGAGTATATGAAGATAGCGGAAGTGCAGGAGGTGGGTGGGGATGTGAGTCAGACGCAGGAAAAGAAGCGGGCATGGGAGCAGAAGCTGGCTAAGCGCGCTGCGAAGAGCAGGACACGGGCGTCACACAAGAGTGGGTGAGGGTGGGATGGGCTTAGAGAGGAACCGCCCGGAGGCATAGATTCGTGGAGTCTGGACGTCTGGGTATGTCACATGGTAATGTTTAACGAGAATGATGATTTCCCCCTCCTTTCTTTCCACCCCCTCCCCCTTTTTTTCTTCGCACTCTTGGCTCGTTTGACTAGTGAAGTCAACAATCTGCTAGACTGTTACAGGTGGGTGGCGTTGAAGCCAAGCCCTGGCGGTTTTTTTTTTTTGCGACGCTACCAGGGACATCGGGACGCTGTGCCAGGCCGTCCCTAAGGATCTGAGACTGTCCGAGACCTCCGGAAGGCTTATTAGGGGAAACCTCTTCCCACTGCCATCTCTACCGCTTTTATTCCCTGGTTCGCTTTGCCAGTTTCTCCTGATACGTAGGGGGTTGAGGATCTAATGGTCATTTACAGATGCAATCATTTGACACCCCACGCTGTAGACGAGATCTTGGGTATCTTCTCTCACAGTAAAGTCCAATGCATAGACACCCCTGAACTGGCGGGTGTCCTCACATCTGCAAGTGTCCATATGTTTCCTTCTCGTCCAAACTTGTCTTTGGCTCCACACCACAATCGATGGCGGGTAACAACACGGGTACGTACGTTCGGTGAGTATATATGAGAAACTCACACTCGCCGGATACCCATGTCCGGGCCAGAGCAAAACACCTGACGTTGCCGAATAGAGAGGGGCTTGGCTCTCATGTCCCGACAGGGTTGAGACGAGAGCCGTCGTCAACGCAACTCCGTTCGGACACACAAGGACCGAGGACACGGTCGTTGTTGTGGTTCACACGTGCTCATACCTTTACAGGCTGCGGCGGACCGAAAGGTTCGGTGTTTTGCCTTACAGGCGGGTCAGTTTTTTTCCTTCTGGCACTGACGTCTCGTCCTGTGTGCTTATAGACGCCCCAAGTTGGTTGATTGGCTTTAAAAGTCCATGTACGCTCGAACGGCGTAAGCAAAAATCCGCGGTGGTCAGGAACGAATCTACGTCAAGTGGCGGGTTGTACTGCCATACCCCATTCGTATATCATGTACGTGTACGGGTCGTCTCGATGATGCCGCTGGTACGCTACATCATGCTCGTGGTCAAGATCGCTCGTCATCCAGGACGTGCTAATCTGACGTGATTGTACAGCATGAGCACGGGTGTCTCTTGACGGACCCTAAAGGACATGACCTGCACTTTGGGCTTGGTAATACGTGTTCCACTGAGGTTTGGGTTGCCAAAAACACCTGTCTCTGGACAATGTTGTTTTCCCGATTGTTGATGTTCTCTGCATAAGCGGTACGCTGCTTCATGCAGACGTTTGGCACTTCAATCCTAGTAACGTCAATAGTAAGCTGGTGTGTGTTCCTTAGGGTATTTTTGCCTCACAAATTATATAGGACACATTTTGTTCTAGTTTAGATCTCGGATACGGGCGAACTTTTACTAACTAGATTTGCTCATCCCCATGGTCAAGTCGTCTAACGCATTCGCGGTACGTCTAAATTGTCCGTTGCCCGGGTACAACTACAATGTTACCATTCAGATGTTTGGCCTGCTGGCTGGATACTATTACTCGATTGGTCGAACCGTGGACGTTCTAATTGACAAGTGGCCCCAAAACTCAATTTTTATAACCCGTGGGCTGACGTCGAGGCGAGAAGTAAACGTGCCATATTACACATTCGTCAACGTCATCTCGCATAGACTTTTTCGCCACGCTTAGCGAACGCAACAGTTTTTTGAGTTGGTGCGATCGATCGAACCGAACCGAAACTTTAACAATTTTCCATACGTCATCGCAAGGTCGTCTCAGGGTAGTGCAGTGTACGAACACATGCCGATTGACCGGTTCAGAGCCGGGAAGGTATCTATGTAGGTCCTTTACCCCTCCGCGTCTTTCCGAGTGTTTTAGATGGCCGTGTGGTCTAGAAAAAGCCGGGAAGCAAGCCAAAGCCCGCTATCACGCTACAAGAAAACAGAGAAAACACAAAACGAATAGGGCCTTGCTGGGAATCGAACCCAGGCCACTTGCAATCTTCCCTGCACTTCGAACGAACCGCCCAAAGCAAGTATCGTACCTCTAGACTACAAGGCCGATGAGGGGTGGGCACCACGGTCGCCGTCCATCCCATCGATAATACTCTGCTAGTAGTTATTGAATCTGGTCTTGGAAACAAGGTTAGTGGGCCACGAGCAGATAATATCGCTACCAAGGCCGGAAGAATTGGATCCTTTGATGACACCATGTAGCCTACACATTCGGGACCTGGTTTCAGTAAACATACTTTATTACCATAACATTTTGGCTGACAATCCAGATATGTCTTGGCTATCTTCAACACAATCGACGCCAAACTATCCACATAAACTCAAACGGCCACTCAGTCGCCGGTGAGGCAACCGATGTAGCCTGTAAGTCATCCGGATCATTAGTTTTTCACCAAGGTAAAGTCAACGATCAACCACCTCATAGAGCAGATCTCTGATACTGATGGGGTTCGCTTTGTATCTTTTCTTACGTTGCTTGTGATCTGGAAACCAAGTGTAATATTGGCGCGATTTGGCAGGTCCATCCCATGGGACACACACCGGCGAGTATAATCTGTGTTGCCTATTTATCTGGTAATACGATACCAGTAGGAGAATATCCCACTGGTATGACCGTGTCTGTGTGTCCCTCCGGGTCTTCGATCACCTCATCGAAACGCGGAGCTTCGAGGAGACCTTCCCTTCGTCTCTTCTATCTAATGGTAACACTCGAGACATTCCTATGCAATCCTACCCCTGCTAGGCATGCTTGTTACTATCTCTAGGACGTGCCCTCTAAGACTTTTCTTTGACTGGCTCTGCCGATGTATGTCAGACGTCTCGCTTAGGTCAATTGGCAATAATAATTGTAGGGAATACTTCCGGGTTCCTTTCTTTATAACTTACATACGTTCTGTGCATGGAAAATGCAAGCCTTTCTTCCCTAGCGAAACCGATGCTATGTGTCCTTCGAATACATGGAGCAAAATACTCCATAATTTTCATCCATCCTTGAACAGGTCTCTACACTTCCATGACTTCCGCCTCAGAAACCTGACCCTCAGATTGCATCAGAAACGGTAGACAGATTAAACGAAGACCCCTGCAAAAGTCCTACATGACGGTACTGTTACCTGTTTATAGCTCAACATGAGCAGGATCAGAAATCAAGGTGTTTCCTGAGCCAACAGCCGTCATGGACTCGGAAGCGACATCCGATGACGACCCAGATTCCGTGACCTGCAAGGCGGCCGCGTGCCCTGATAAGGAGGCCGTGAGTGTCAATACAGAACCAAGCGTCAGCGGCGTGGTTGTCGCCGCGACCACGACACTCGTCATCGAAGTTCCCATGCCCAAGTCCGTCATCACTCCCTTCGTTATTTCTCTCGTGGCTCGCTCACGAGAACCAACGTCAGGTACAAACTTTGTCCACCAAAATGCGATCCTCAGTCCCCTGTCCACTATCCGCTGCTTCAACACAAACAAAACGACGAGCACGAAGAAGATGAGGGCCGAGATGATAAGCACGCGGTCGAGCCAGTCCGTTCGTTCAAGGGCGGTCACTAATTGTTTCGAGGCACCGACAAGGAGATTGAGCGTATCGTGTGCTTGCGAGGCTGACTGGAGATTTGCGCTAGAGGATTCTGCGGGGCGTGGCATTGGCTGAGGCCAGCTGGAGGGGAGGAAATACAAGGAAATACACGAACCTAGGAACTGAGTAGAGAGAACACTCTGCTCGAGCTCTTTTTGCATGAGGCCTATTGTCCGTTGCAAAGCCTCCGTGACACTGTTGTTGGCCTTCATAAGTGCATCTTCCCTGAAATGCAGAAACCCATCGTCCTTGTTAGTCGTGTGGTAGGGATCCTACTGCGAGGGTTTAAGATCACGCACGTGAATTTCTCATCAGATGACGTTGCTTGTTCGCGAGTAGAGGGTGAGCGAAGAAGTTCTTCACGCTGTGATCTGCTTTGAGCATCTATCGCACGTTTTGAAGCGAGCACAGCCGCGCGCGAGTCCTTGCGTAGCCTGCAGAGGGTGAGCCCCAGATGCGAAACGACGGGAATGGACATACCCCTCAAGCATCCTCAGATATTCGTCCACCTTTGTCCTGAGTGCCGTGCGCGCCCTTTCGCTCCGTTGGTCGTCTACGAGGACATCCAGCTCCTACAAAGCCACCATAACCAAGTACCAATCCGACCCCAATCGTCAATTGTTACTCAACGCCCGTCGTAGACCTAGAATCCAGACCGCTTACTTCGACTTGCTTGGCCATTTGTTCGATGTCCTCCCTGACTTCGGCAGCCCATGCTTGTTGCGTGCCAAGTGGTTCCGTACATGCTCGAAGCCGTGGGATTTGAAACGTTGCTAGGTCATTTTGACGCCGTTCTACTGCCTCAAGAAGAGCTTGTGCATCGGTGTCGAATGTAGTGGGGATTGGAGCCATATGACTGGACGAACGGTACGGTATACACGTTTTTTGCTGGCAAACTCAGGTTGATCACGTTTCAGCCAGCTGACAAAAGGCGTGGAAAATGAATAATTTCTCCAAAGTCACTAACGCAGTCGACGTTTCAACTACCACTCAAACTAACATGAACCACGACCTCTACCTGTCCCAGGATTTCCCAGCGCTCAATTGAGGTGCCTCCGCGGCTTCGGAGTACCGGGCAGGCACTGACCCTTGCATTCATGCCACTTTCCGCGGCCTCATGGCAAAGATACAAGCAACTCAGTGCCAGCCTACTTGGAAATGAGATCTGGTTGGCTTCTGACAGGTCAACAAGACACGAACGGTACAAGGATCACTCAGCACATAGTGCCGGGCCGTGCATCTCCCTCGTCGTTATGCGCCCCATGCAAGTACACTAACCTAGTGAAACGCGAGTAAGCGATATTGTAAGTGACACATACACGTTATCGAAGGAATTTGGATATATAGACATTGATCGGTTTGGATCAGAATATATGTGGCGGCCCCGTGCCGGGGTACGTCGTGGCGAACGCGACTGAAATTATTTCCCTTTGCTAGGGTAAGTTTTACCGCTCGGGAACTTCCCCATGTGGTTCAACCTGATAATCATAAACCGAGGTGATGTAGGTCATCGTCCACGATTTTCTTCCCGATTTCCTTTATGGTTGTGGCGTGTTTTGAGTGCGCGCGACGCCTTTAGCTGCTGAAAACCCATGCTGAGCGTGCATACGAACACCGTAAAATAAAGTAGAATGGAAAGGAGAAAATCTGATAAAGTCTATGAAACCGAGGTACTGATAACTCGGCTAGTTTCCCTAAAAGTTAAAACCCAGGCGGGCAATAAAAGGTAGACTATTTCTGATTTTGATTCTACACCTAGGTCAATGGCAAATAACGTCGGCTGCATTGGGGTCCGGCGCTATACAATCTGAGCCGCCGATCTTGTCGGCTTTGGTTCGTGCAGTCTTTAGACCTCCGGATCCGGTGACGTGGTACGGGAGAAACTGACTCCGGTAGTAGGTATTCGTCGTGCCATCCGGAGCTAATTTGGGTGGGTTGTCGGATACCATGCCACTCAAAAAGAGAAATGAAGAACCTCTTTTTGGTGGCATTCCGTGATCCCCCGTTTTTGCGTAACATCACCGCGCTCAGATATAGGGATCACGCAATTCTACTGATACCACCCGCGTGCATCTCCCCACCCAGTATGTGGACTACAACCATTTGCGGCTTAGCACTCGCTCTTGTCGTGGGGCTTGATATCACACGTCGATATCTCAAGGATGCGAGACTTTGGTCAGCTCATCCGTTACCTCCTGGTCCCAAGAGGCTACCTCTCATTGGGAACGTCGCCGGAGTGGATAAGAAAGCTCCGTGGCTGACGTACGCTGAGTGGGCGAAAAAATATGGTACTCGCAAATACTGGACCTACTCGTTATGTGCTCACGCACGTAACAGGGGACATTGTCTATACCCGACTCCTTGGAAGCAATATCATCATCGTAAGCTCAGAGGAGATAGCCAAGGACCTGCTTGAGAACCGCTCCAGGAACTATTCTGACCGCCCCTACCTCGCCACCAAAGAACTGTAAGTCCCCTTTCGATCGCCAAGCCTGTCTCCTGAGGTCGTCGTCCTTATTGTTTGCAGGTGCGGAAGGGACTTCAGTTCTATCTTCATGGAATATGGGGACAGATGGCGTCTACATAGACGCTTCTTCCACCAAACGTTTCGCAGGGAAGCTGTTCACAGATTCAAATTTCTGTATCATCGCAAGGGATGTCAACTATTGCGGAGGCTCTTGGAGAACCCAGAACAATTCTCTGACCACGTATTCGGGTACATCTTCCACACGCTCCCGGAGTGATACCATTAACCAGACCACTACTCCATCCAGGTATACTGGATCGGTCATCCTGAACGGCGTCTATGATTACGACGCACAGTCCCGAAAAGATGAACTCTTTGATATCATTGAAGAAACACTCCGGATCACTACGCGTGCATTGCGCCCTGAGGTCTCGATCCTTGTGGGGGCGTTTCCGACACGTGAGAAAAATTGCACCTGATCCACAATGCGCCTGAAATGTCGACAATATTTAGTTTTGAAGCTTCCCTCATGGCTTCCTGGAATGTCATTCAAACGGGAGATGGCAATTGCCAAAGAGTTGTCGAAATGTTACGTCAATCAGCCGTTTGAGCACTCACTACGGCGTCTGGTAAGGAAATCTTTCCGAACTCGAGGTATGGATTCACTGGCGTGTAAGTCTGCAGGCAGCACTGCCCAGACAATGGTATTCGATGCGCTCCGGGACGTGGAAGCAAAGGGCACCTCAGTAGATGCGGAGTTGATGAAGGACCTTTCGGAAGCAGCTGCAACGGCTTTCATCGGTAAATAATCCAGATATTTTATGGTGACTGTCTGATTCACAACCTTAGCTGGAGCTGAGACAGTAAGCAAGCGATTCAGACCTTACGGTTCTCTCCCTGTCGCTCACAGCACAGAGAATAGTCAAACTCTGTTGTTTTGACGTTCCTACTCATGATGGCGATAAATCCCCAGGCGCAAAAGAAGGCTCAGGCACAAATCGATACCGTGGTCGGCGGAAACAGGCTACCGACGATGGAAGATCGACCCTTGTTGCCTTACATTGACGCCATTTTCCGAGAGGTCCTTAGATACGCTCCCCCTGCCCCTTTGGGTAAGTGCTATCCAAGTACTAGTATATGTTCCTCGGTGCATTCACTCATCAACCAGCGGTTCCCCATTCTGTCGTGGATGACGATTTGTATGCCGGATTCCATATCCCGAAAGGTGGGTGACCCAAATTCTGCAGAATTCTGTGATACGTGCCTTATGGATATTCACAGGGACACTTGTCATTACCAACCTTTGGTCAGCTTTGCTCGTCTGACAATGGCTAATGCTAATGGCCCCCGTCCCTCTTACTAGGCTGATGAGCCATAACGAAGTTAAGTACCCAAATCCCCATGAATTCATTCCCGAGCGCTTTCTCAACGATGATGGCACACTCAATGATGACAACCTCGAAAATATCGCGTTCGGATTCGGCCGTCGCATTTGCGTCGGGAGGCATTTCGCAACCACGTCACTGTGGTCCGTGATCGTCAAGATATTGTCCATATTCACGGTCGAGAAGGCCAGGGACGAGGGTGGGGTGGAGATACCCATAGAGCCGAGATACAGTAGCGGTGTTGTTATGTGAGTATTGGAACCGATGCGTACCGGCAGAACGTTTTGCTGATAGGATCGTGTGTTAGTCGCCCGCTCCCGTTCCGGTGCAGTGTTGTGCCTCGGACACCAGGGATGAACGCAGAGAAGCTAGAGCAACTCATCGAGGCGAGTGACGCCTAGGGGTCGTGTTGCCTACTCCGACCGTGTAGATCTTTTTGTATCGAGCTATACGGCACATGTGTATGTGTACATCAGAATCTTAGCGTGCATCTCTATGCATGGATATCTTATCTCTGTAACACCAAAGGATACATCTCTGAAACATGCCCGTCAAACGGATCAATTGGTGGTAATCCGCATGACCTCCCTTCTGAGTTCGCTTAGTATGTATATCTTACTGACGCCAACGGAAGATACGATGCCCGGGTCTCCGCTCTCGTTCCTGGAGGTTGTTCTGTTCGCCCAGAGCCGCCACCCGTAGCTCTGAATTGGTATCGCAATGCCAGCAATCAACCGGGGAGCAGTTCGATCGGACCGTACCTCTCTGGAAACTACGATCAGAAACGCCAACGTACTTGCACATCCGCCGGAATTCCCCTACCGTGGAGAGTGCCACGTCGAACTGGGTTCGGCTCTGAGACGCCGATATCTGCAGCCATGTCAATCACACCTCTAGGCCCCACCGCTTGGGGGATGTATATGCCAATCGCCACGAGTAAGGCGGATAAAACACACAGTGGCATGAGAGGTTCGCTTCGAAAGAAAGGCACACGTGGTTAGTGCTTTGCGGGGCAAGTTGGACAAGCGCGATATCGCCTTTTAAATAGATCTTCTAGATTTGTTCCTGCAGAGTTTGGCCAATAAACTAGTCATCGTTGGCGACGAGTGACGTGGCGTGCAGTATATGAACACGAGGGCTGGCCAACTCTTTGTGTGCATTAATCGGCAAAGACATATGTACAGGTCATGAACCGTGCAAACCGATCTGCATCATGATTGAGCTAGTCGCGCGAAATCGGACTTCCGGTCTGCCTCCGAGTCCCGACGGCAGTGGTAACCTCCAGGAAATTTCAAAGTAGATGACATCCCACAGAGCCCGAAGGACCAACACCAGATTGATTGGCAGAGACTCGAAAGTCGTCCTACAGGCATACCAAGGCAAAGTAACAGACGACTCCTCCGGAACTACCAACATGGATCCTGATCCTGATCCCTCGACACCACCAACCCAACCAAACACACCAAGCACAGAATCATCCGACCCAGACACGATCCACCAAGTTCCACGGCGATGCACCACCTCGGTCAACAGTACAACGAACGGCGACAGTAGGTGAAAGGAGGGGGTAACGAAAAAGAGATATCACGTCGAGACTAAGAACGCACAGAAGAAACAAGGAGCCTATAATATATATGAATGGGTAGAGAACACATACACACAATGAGGAGAGGTGGGACTGCCAAAAGTTGTAGCGTGCGACCCCAACGATGTGGAAAGAATAAAAAAAAGGTTGGATTCCCCCTCCCAAGAGAGTAATGCGGCGATGAACGATGATGACGTAGACGTGAAACCGAGAACGGTGAAGCGACGCGATTCAAGTTAGCGACGGACTGCAAATCGGATAACTTCCTCCTCCTCCCCCTCCCATCATGACCCACAGCTCCAGAAGAACTCTATCGACCGACAGGAGTTCCGCGATAGGGGGCTTGATTGGCATACCCACCACGTGAGGGAGCCGGAGGTTGCACCGATGCGTTATTCTGTCTCCCATTCTGAACTGACTGAGCCTGCTGAGCAGGTGCTTGCTGTCGTGCCTGCGGTTGTGGTTGCTGTTGTGGCTGAGGCTGCGGTTGTGGTTGGGCAAGTGGCTTCTGTGGAGCAGGTGTTGGTTCCTCGATCGTACTAGGTGCGACATACAACCCCTTGTCAATGATCTGGGGAATAGGCTGTATCTCCGTCCCAAGTTCTTGCTCGATGCGATACAGGTTGAATCGGTCCTCGTACGTGACAAGGTTGATGGCAAGACCCAAGTGTCCGAAACGGCCTGATCGTCCAATGCGGTGGAGGTACGTTTCCGAGTTTTTGGGAAAGTCAAAGTTGATGACGACGTTTACGGCTTGGATATCAATGCCTCGCGTGAGCAGGTCCGAACAAACGAGGTTCCTACATACTCCATTACGGAAGTCGTGAAATACGCGATTACGATGCGATTGAAGCATTTTCGCGTGCGAGTAGAAACAAGAGTAGCCAAGCTCCGTGACCTTCTTGGCCAGTAGCTCGACTCGATTAGTGGAGTTACAAAAGATGATCGATTGGTTAATTTGAAGCTAGAGGACAGTCAGCGAGGGGAAACCAAACAATCAAAGCTGGCGCACCTTGGAGAATAACGTATTTAGGCAATGCACTTTTTGCCGCTCTTCGACGTAAGCGTAATACTGCGTGACACCACGCAACGTGAGTTCCTCCATAAGGTTTATTTCGTACGGAGACTTCATGTGTTTATCCTGTACGCACTCGTCAGGTACCTATCAGAAGAAAAGTTTGAATTTGCACGAACCTTGAAATCCTTTACAATAAGTGGGAAGGTTGCGCTGAAGAGCATAACCTGGCGGTCTGCTGGAAGGAAAGAGAGCAACTGCTCCATGACAGGTGTGAACTCAGGGGAGAGAAGTTTATCGGCCTCGTCCATGACAAATACGGGACATTCGCTGAAATCAGCAACATTCTTGCCAGCCAGGTCAAGAATACGGCCAGGAGTGCCAACAAGCACGTGAACGGTCTCTGACAAACGCATGATATCGTCTTTGAGGGTAGTGCCACCGGTGGTCACCATGACTTGGATCCCCAAATGTTTTCCGAGGATTTTACAAACTTGTGAGGTCTGGAGAGCAAGTTCACGGGTGGGTACGAGTAGGAGGGCTTGGATCTTGTTCTTGTTGACATCAATTTGCTGGAGGGAGGGTATGACGAAAGCGGCTGTTTTTCCGGTACCATTCTTTGCGCGAGCGAGAATGTCACGTTTGGTGAGGGCGATGGGGATGGCTTCTTCTTGTATTGGAGAGGGTTTTTCGAAACCTGCCTCGAAGATACCCATGAGGAGTTCGCGGCGGAGGAACATGTCCTCGAATTCTGTGCCCTTGGTGGCGGTTACATCCTCTGTTTGTGGCCGTAAGTCTTTTGGTGGAGGGCGAAGGCCATTCTTCCAGGAAGCGTCGTTGTGGTTAGAAGGACTGTCGAACAAGGACAGGATGTGAGGACTGAAGGTGAAATGTGAAAAAATACTAAAACATACGTGTTTGATGATGATGATGGTCTAGCTGCTTGAGACATATCTGAAAAATGTCGAGACGGTACGGCAGACGTCAATACGGAGCGTCGAGTAATAGTGTAGCTAGACGAATTGACCGCAACGATGTGTGATTGGTGTAATGGAATACGATGGCTAGTTGGGTTGTGGGCAAAGGCTGTCGCAACGAGCTGAAAGACGACGTTGGCAACAGAAAAGGCGTGTTAGACGAGTGTAACGTGCAGAGGTTGATTGAAGTCAAAGTTCAAAGAGCTCAGAACTCGTCAACGACTTCAAATTCAAAGGTCTTTTTTTCCCACGGTCCTCCCCGTTCACAAATTCTCTGCTTGATCATCGACAGAGGGCAAATACAGATAACCAGACGATCCGTATTTTACATTGTTCTGGCGCTCGTGGGAAATCATTTCAGAGAAATTCTCACAACCGTGCACGTCGCCGCAGATGAAAGTGTGAACATCACCTGAAGTGCGAAAGCTCTATATTAATTGTGTCATATGACTCAGACTGACATGGGTATATAAAACTATATAAACCCATTGTATGCAAAAATGGTTATTGGCCATTAGTAAAATAATGTGCAAGCGATTTTACACCATATAAG
>JBBPMU010000030.1:0-121098 GCA_038090475.1 Wakefieldia striispora
ATGGGCTGTAGGGTGACCTTGGCGGCGAGTTCTGGAGTCTGACATAGTTGGAAAAACTCGTATTTCTGGCGGAGTTCTCTGAACTCTAGAGGGGAAAGAGAATTTGAGTGCGAGTGTGAATGAGAAAGAGGAGGATGACCTGGGAGATAACGACCAGCTTGACGCATAACCCATACTGGAGCACGCTCCGTGTCTTGGCCGGTAGCTGCACGCAGAATGAGGTCGTTTTTGAGCGGGGGGAACGGGTTGGTCATTGTGACTGAGCAGTCACTGAGCACGCTTAAACGAGGGACAAACACTTGTGATGAGTCTAACACTGCCACGTGCCATTAATCCCGATTCCCAACGACGACCTCCTCACTGAGGCTCAGAATTCGACAGTTCAAACGCTTAATGTCCAACCCAGAACAACTCGTCGACGAGTAGGTCTCCATTCTTTTTACGTCCTACTAAAGTTGGAGTCCACGCTACAGATTCAAAAAATCGGGCGAGTTCGATCGCTTGCGACGCGAATTGTTGACAGAATTTCAGCGCAGCGTACGTCGTCCTCTTCCGACATGCGTGGTGGCGTTGACAGTTCGGGCAGGAACGGATTGGAGGGTTCCAAGCACGAGTGGACGAGATTGCACGACAGCGACTGGCATCGGATGGGAATCTGATCCAGCAGACACAGGAAGCGATCTACCGGGAACTGATGGGAGAAATAGACAGGTGAGTGGATTGAGTGGAGGATTCAAAGAATGCGACCCTGAGATTTCAAGGTACCCGATTGTGGAGCGGGCAGTGGCAGAGGCACCACTGCTCTCAGAGAGTTCGTTTACCGAGATTATCCGGGGTTCGGTCCGCCGGTTTCTCAAGGAGAATCTCTCAAATATGGAAAATCATATCCAGAACTCAGATCCTCTCTCACGCTAGTATATATTTAGAAATTACGTTTGATCGATCACTCCATTTCCGCGGTCAACGCGTCTTGTGTCCGATCACTCCGAGGGCTTTCGAATAAAAGCAAAATAAATAAATATTCATGTAAGTATGTACGATAACGGTCAACTTGTCATGGAAAATAATACATCAGTGAACTGGGTCTTGTTGGATCAGTTCCAACGCCTTTGCTGAACGGGGCTTAATCGAACACTTGAACTCCTTCGGGTGACTGTAACATACACTTCAGCTCCCCATCCGAACATCGGGACAATTCAACGGCCCTTACCTGATAGTACCCGTCGACGGGTCGATCTCGGGCGTGATCTCGACACCGTTCTCCACGATCTTGGACACGTCAAAGGCCGCAACAGACAGTGCGGTGGAAATCCACACCGACGCATCAGCCAAGTGCATACCTGTTAAAGAAAATATCCAAGTCAGCATTCGAAACAGACCGTGTCAGAGTGTCCATTGACCTGGGCAGATGCTAATCGGGTGTGTCAGTGATACACGTAGCAGGTAACAGACAACGAACAAAACCTACCGTCTACCAAACCCGAAGCAGATGGAACGAGGATCAAGTTCAGGCTCCTTTCCGTCTCGCGCGAGGAACCGTTCGGGCTTGAACTCGCTAGGTTCGGCGTATGTTCGGGAATCGTGAAGCATGCCCCTGTTATGGTTGGATCAGCAAGGCAACAAAAGCACGGCCCCGACTACCAACCAAAGGTTGGCCAGGATCAGAGAGCCCTTGGGGATGAAGTAGCCATTGTGGATGTCGTCTTCCGTCGTGCGATGCGGCACGCCTACTCCGACATCAGCGGACAAGCAACCACACGAGGATCACAGGCACGCACCGGAAGGAACGACAGAATGCCAACGAAGCGCTTCTTTGGCAAGAGCCTCGATATATGGCAACGAATCACGGTCACTGAAGTTCGGAAGACGATCCGGGCCAATGACAGCATCAATCTCTGCCTGCGCCTTCTTCAGAACTTCGGGGTACAGCGTCAATGCCAGGAAAAGTGAGTAAATAGTCGAGACGGTCTAGCCACTTCCTGTAAGTACGGCGTATTGCGAGATGATTACACCTACGGTATCAGCACCACCTGCACACGCATTCAGTCAAGTCTCAATCAAGAAGACTCCCCAACCCACCAGAATACAATGAAGCGGAAGACCACTTGACGATGTGCTCTTCTTCCGCAGACAGCGTCCTCCCTTCGAGCAAGTTTGAAACAAAGGACCCGGGTGCAACACCCGCCGCCTAAATTAAAATTAATCCCTACCCGCCGCGGAACGTGTTTCAGCCATACCAATTGATCCTTGACAAGCTGGAATGGCTGGTTAACCATTTCGTCAAGGGTTGCGCGCCACTCTTTCGCCTGACGCTTGAATCCGGCACCGGGGAACCACTCAGGAACATGTGCCACTATTAGGCGAGGAGTTGAGCTAGATTCCCCATCTCAGAAGCCACCGCAACGTACATGCCGGAATCACGTCGACCATAAACGCGCCAGTAGCAGTGGACTTTGAGAACTGGTCTACGGCTCTATCGGCAAGGTCCACGAAGGGGTCGTTATTTTCCTTGACCTCATACCCATGGGAAATGCGTAGGATGATGGCACCGGCGGTGTGACGGACGTGCCCTGCGAGTTCGGCAGGCTTAGCGAGCACGCGCTGGAGGAACCGATGGGTCTCTGTGAGCTCGATGGGATGGTACTTGTCCATTGCTGCACGACTGCCAATCACACGGGCAAAGTTTTTTCGATATTCACGGAGACGGTCGCCATAGGGAAGGAGAACAAGGGTGTTCTTCCACCCGACGAGTTCGCCACCCATGGGAAGAACTGGACGATCCGAGTAGGAAGAACTCTTCTTGTCGAGCATTTCCATCGCGACGCTGACATTGTTAAGAACGAAGATGTGTTGGCCGAGAACCTCGGCGTGGGCGATGTCGCCTGAGGGACAAGAAAGGGGGTAAGATGCCGCACACGGGGGTAAGCCTGGTAGGTACCATATTTCTGGCCCCACTGAGTAAAGGTAACCCAGGGCTTGAAGGACGGCATATCAGCGATGTTGCCGACAAGGGGAAGGCCCTTGGGACCGGGAGGGAATGGTGCAGGTTGCTTCTTGGTTGCAACACGATTGACAAGGTAAAGACCGACACCTGCGAGACACAGGTCCAGCCATGTGATGTTTGTGAGCATTGTTGGAGGGGATGATAACGAGTGGCAGGGAGAAGGATAGAGACAATGGGAGGATGGGGGATGCCAAGGAATACGAAAACTGGGATGTTATATCTGCGTATGGGGGGTTTCAGAAGAGGAGGCACCCACATGGGAATGCCGCGGGATAGTTCAAGACATCCCCCCACCTCGCGAAGTGATCCGATGTCCGTTTCTCCATTAACTCACAGGGCCGTCCTTCCCATGAACGGAACCATCAAGTTAGAGTCTTCCGACACAGGTCGTCCCGGAAACCGCTACTACCTGGCTCTCTCCCAGTAGTATTTTCGACCGCTGCGGCTTGAGACTCGGACGTGGGTGGCGTTCTCCGTAGGCCAGTTTGTCATTTCAACCTGGGCTGAGGGTGTCCGGACATGTGGTGGCCCTAGCAAATCCCATATATCCCATGTTAAACCTTGGTCATCTACTAAAACGTGTCCCCTGGGCTAGACTTTAGTATGCAAATTTGCGGGGAGATTCAATTACTCGATATGAATCTCGCTCATAATGGCCTCGCGTAATAGATTTACCCGTGCCGCCACTCCATCGTACAAACCCAAATATATCTCAACCCTGGACACTTTCGACTCCGAGTCGGAGGCCCAGCGCCGATGTGCAGCGCAGTCAGTACATTGTCCCGCTGATCAACCAACCCCCGCATATCCATGTTAATCGATCAAGGGTGAGCGACGCAGGTTCCAGGTTTCAGCTGTCCCTATACAGACGCGTTTTGTGTGGGGGTCACCTCGGTTACCTTGTCCGCTCTCTCCGTCTGCCTTTCCGAGTCTAGCGTCATGACAACACGAACCCTTCATGTCCCTTTCCAGCTCACGACAAAGAAAATCCCGGTGTGACATTACCCGCATCAGTACCAGCCACGTGGTAGCTACCCGTCAACGGATCTCCAGTGCGCCAAGCAAAAAAGAACCGGGGGCCTCTACGAGACCGGCAGGCGGCAAAATAATTCCCTTTGCTGTGTGATCAACTTTCGGCGATGGCCTCCACTTGCAATTGGTTATCCAGAATCACCAAGATGGAATTGATACATCTCATCGCAGGCCCAAAAGAAAGGAATGTCCCGCGTGAAACAAGTAAAGAGGGATTCAGCGGGACGGGTAAACTTAAAATAAAATTGGTTGGATCTTGATCTCCGCGTACCCTATCAAACAACCTCGGTATTCTTCAGGTCACCGACCGACGAGGAGGCCTATGTGATAGTTCGGCGAGGCGTCAGCTTAGTCCGAAGGGCAACCATGTACACGTCGCTTACGTCTTCCCGAACGAACTCTCGCGTGGTGTCAATCTTGATGGAAATGTTATTTGGCATGCGCTAATGACACGATGAGACCACGCCCACACCAACGCTAACGGAACTTACTAATGACGTTGCAAAGATGCTGTTGGGCGGGATCGTCTCCTGTTGCCTTCCTTGACCGGAAAGCGATATGTCTTGGTCGATAAAATGGATGCTCGGTTCTTTGCGCGCATTTAAAGTGGCAAGCAACGAGTTGCAATACACTGTCAAGTCACACATCAGTATTTATCTCGCGTTCCTTGTCACACGACCTACGTCGGCCTGTACAAAAGTAGAGTCCAATGTAGGTGAACGTATCCTGGGAAACAGAAATCTACGACACGGTTGGAATCGAGCACTTGCATGACCACGAGCAGCACACTTACGGATATCAACGAGGCGAGGGCGACCATGCTAGCATGCTATTAGCACGCGCTGAGATACCGAATCACCAAACTGACCTTGTCAAAAGGCCCGTATTGATGCTGAAGATCATCTAACACGCACGTCTTTCACTCAAAGCGACTTGCCGTTCATACGAACACTCACCAACTTGTTTATCATTGCATCGGATCTAATGCCAGGAGATTTAGTTACTCAGGGAGCGAGTGGACACGATTATCCAACAGGGGGTACGAAATATTTACCTCACAGAACCGGTCCACGAGCGCTGCAGCAACGTGCAGAGGGTCAGGGCGATGAGGATGTCCGTTCCAAAGGCGGTCCCACTGACTACCTCCGCGAGACCCTGAACGATCGTCAGCAGTGTCTGTGCCAAGAGATCGACTCCAGTTACCCTTAGGACAATCAGCTCTGGCCAAGTTTTGAAAGCCATACTGTCGCGCGCATGAGCAAAACCATATATTAGCAATCTTGAAACAGATACGCACCTCCTGCCAAAGAACGCTGTGTATTGTAAGAATGTCAATGACATTACCGATAATCTACATTGTTACCCACCCATGGATATAACTGTACGTATGTCCTTTTAGCAGGGCAAGGGCGAATTTAGGAACGCGCGACTCACTGAATAGAGCAATTACGAATGCCAGCTGAGGGTGGGTCAATAACATATGCGACCAGAATCACGCATAGCTTACAGCTGGGACCGTTAGAAACCAGTTTTTATTGCTGACTACGAGGGAGTCGACTCAATGGCGATCTAGAAACAAAGGGAGGAAGCGTACGCTCGTAAATGCGCATCACCAGGAAACATTGAACAATTAACGTAGTGAGTGCCTTGTATGTACGATTAAATTAACTAAGGAGGAGTAGCGAAGAAGAATGAGCGCTACTTACGTTGAATAGGACTTCTGCCTGGGTCACGTTCCCAGTCAACGACGGTTAGTGAAATGAAACAACAACCTACGTTCATGCTCCTAGCTGGGAATAAGCACGAGGGAACACGGAATGGAATACGCTCACCAAATAATGTTGAGGAGGTTTTCAAACTGCCCAAAGTAGGTGATGGCGTATCTATAGACTACGTTAAACGGATAAGTATGGGAACATCAGTGGAAGTGGCTACACTCGCCTGCATGAGAAATTACCACCTGGTGGAGAGTATCCGACACAAGGGCGGCAAAGACCTATAAACGCGTGACTCCAACAGTTTCGAGAGCTCAATTTTCGCATTGACTTACAAGAAGCTTGAGGTGCCACGAATCGGAGGGATAATGGACATAGTAGTACCATGTCTGGACGCATGTGACTAGGTTTGGTTAGTTCGGTGGGATAAAGTTGAAAAAAAAAATGGTTTTGAAAACAGATGCGCACGTCCGTATAGACTATTGGGGGTGGTAAGTACTGTAACAGTTACACGATACGACATATACGCACATTGCGGCAGCGACAGCACCGATCAACAGGGCGCCATAACTAAGTTGGGCGATCAATTGAAGTTGGGATAGAAAACAAAGTCGGAAGGACATACGTTCCATCCAAGGATATCTGCATCGAGAGAGTAGACGACATATGAACGAGGATGAAAGCATTGCAAAGGATAGGTGAGCGTGTTTATGTGTGACTCGATAAGCACAGTCAGAATTTGAAAAATACGTCTGCATTGATCCTCTGATACTCGGTTAGCCTGTTGACCTCCGATCGTGACGTTGTCAAATAAGCACGTCCCTACCATGACAGAGTGTTAACAGTTAATTCCCGTTACGCGAGTTCCTAGTGGGTTGGGTGCTTACATATAGGGAGGATATTTGGCGTCAGGACGTCAAATTTCACCTTAGTGTGTTGTTGCTGAGACATTTTCAAACTGTGCATTTTCTTGCCCCCTTCTCCTCAGAGGGGCTGTCAGCGGCCATCTTGACGATACGTGGCTCGGCGTATTGTATGGGCCAATTGCGCCGAGGTCAGAAGTAGTACCGCAGTCAATGTCGTCAAGTCACGACACTCGAGGAGTATCGATAGTGCAGCAGTCTCGACCGAATGCAATGGATGACGCATGTGTGTCATCCGAGTCGTTGAATGTCTTGCAAGATCATTTTCCTGATTTTGTGATATCTAGCACAGAAGAGATCGAGGTCCCGCCTCGGTTCAGTCAGCTCCGCAACGTGTCATACCTTACCTTTCCCGTCGTTTGCATCCTGAAATTGGTCAGAGACAGGCACTGCGGTACAGGGGAATGTATATTAGTTTCCGAGTCAGATATCAGACGGTAGTCGATTTCACCAGTGGGATGGTAGTCAATTTCAAATGAACCTCGTCAACTGAGGGCTCGCTCTATCAGATAATTGAGATCCTCTCATGTACTCGAGTTCCTATGTGTATTTAGGATACACAAAGTGAAGATCGAATACCGTAAGTATAGGGTCCACCTACTTAAAGCAAATACCGAAGCCCTTTGGGACGATTCAGTCTGGTATCTTCTGCTTCCAACCCCCGATTTAGGTGGTCCAGGTGTTTCCTGAAGACCCATGTCATGAGAATACTCAGAGCGCTTGTTGCAATACAAATTGCACACGATTTTGCATAGGAAGGCCCCCATGTAGACGGCCAAACATAGCTGTGAACAAACGGGTGAATTCTAGTTAAGACCAAGGCCCTGCCATCACTCACGAGCCGATTACGTTGCCGAGCTGCGAGAATGCGTTAATGAACGCAAGCGCCACAGCACGTTTGGAAGAAGGTTGTGGTATGGAATTACTGACCCAAGCCCAGAAGACGATGAAGGCAGCGTACGATTGAGCCATGAGGAACCTTCGAATACACGTCGCAGGGGTCAAAACAAATTTGTGGATGCCACTCACAGTGATATGTAGCGGATTACTATGTTCATTCTCAGCATCGCTATCGAAAATCCAAAAATGCCCAGAAGTAATGGACCACAGACGTGAAGAAAGCGCTCTCCGCGTGAATCAGAATGCCTACGGACGGATTGTCAGTCCTAGCCCCGTAGAGATATCACCCTGCAGCTCACCTCGATGTTATAAAACCTACGAACGTAGCAAACGCCCAGGGCGGCGAGCACAGAAGAAGAGTTATCGTCGGGGTATATCCCATGGTCGCAGTCAAGGTGGGGAAGAAAGCGTTAAATGATAGCGAAACAACCATGCTTGCCAACGCTATGCTGAGCCACCAAACATTCCAGTCTGAGAGCGCTAATATCAGCCCCATCGTCTGCCCTTTCGTGCTGGCCATTTCGGCTTCATCAATCAAACCGTCTTCCTCCATCCGCAGTTGCGCCAAAGCACGCTCTTGGGGCGTGAGCCACTGTGGCGATGACGACGGGAAGTCTGGTAATACGAACATCGCGCTGATGGCGACAATTACAGTGATTGTCCCCTCGATGTAGAATAACCACCTAGGAGGTCGATTGAACATACTTGGGACGCGTCTTCAAAGTCTTATGAGGAATCACCTCCATGCTGCATATCCAAAAATACCATCCATTGAATCGAGAACCACAGATGCTATGAGGGAACCGAATGCGTTGCTGATCAAGAGACCGCAAGACAAGATTGCGGTTCTTGAGCCCATCTCTCTGCGTCTGTACCTGTCCAACAAATCAGCGGTACTTACCGATTAAGCACATGCGAAACCTGCCATCGGGAAAGAAGAAATATAGCCCCGGGAAAGAACGCAGCCTCAACAAATCCAAGGAAGAACCGCGTAAGGAGAGCCCCTGTATATCTTTCCGAAGAACGGCTCAGAGAGTGCAATCGGAAGAAGTGTGAGAGTTACGTGGTGGTTGCGCCTGGATAAGAGTCGGTCAGCTACTAGGTGACTGGATAGCGTGCAACAGTACCCGTAAGGATAGACATAATGCCCCAGGCAGCCATACACCCCGAGAGGTATATAGAAGGTCTCCCGATATGGTTCAGAAACATATTACTATAAAGTCAGGCTAAGTTGATTGCTCGCAGAACACACGATGACGGGATACTTACGACGGTACTTGCATCAGGATATAGCCTACATATAGGGAACTCAATATGTTGTTGAATTGTTGTCCTTGCAAGTGAAGATCCTCTTCAAAACCACGAAGTCTCGCGGCGCTTGAAGGATACAACAGATATGTAACTATCCATGTCATCCAAGGGGAAACTTACGCAGCGTTGTTACGATCAATCTAAGTCATGCTACGCAGTAAGAAACGCAAATAAGAAATGTTTCAAGAACTACTCACGTAGTTGAGGATGTATATCAATACCAATATTGACATTCGGGTATCCAACTTCCTCAACAGGCTCTTTTCCACGCATTTCCGGTACTCTTGAGACGAGTGTAGCGTCGCTTCAGGATTGTAGAGTATCTCGTCATGCAGCTCGGGTGTCTCCTCTGAGTCCGACTCGGAGTGCCTTGGCTCGACGGCTTTAGGAACAAGTGCAAGTGGTCAAGAGCCGAAAATTCTAACTATTGAAATACTCGAACTCACATAACTGGGAGTAACTGACGCCCTCATATGCTCGATCTGGCATCAGACTGACAAATTATCACCGTGAAGTATGTTCAATCGGAGGCAGCGAGGAGGATGGGCTCGTATGCCAATATTTGGCGTTACAAACTTAACTAAAAGCGATGGGGACTTGTTTTGTTCCCGCGCCGTTCGTGGGGACGAGAAGTAATTCTTCGGGCTAAGTAGTACGTACACCTCGAGCAATTACTTCCCAAATCGCACCACTGCAGTCAGCAAGCGCTGGTGCATACTTGGACCGAATTGCAAAGGGTCCGTGAGTATGACGATACTATTGCTGAGTTGGCTGCCAGACGAGGTACATCAAGTTTCCCACGGCCCTTTGATACTATGTTCACGTTCCCAAGGGCCTTGAAGCTCAAGCTCACTAGACGAGTAGGAACGGATGCATGCGGAGTACCCCTGAAACCAACCTGGTCCCTTAGGACGCTCATATCTTCGTACCCCTCGCCGTCACTCTCCCCCGACACTTTCCGGCGTCTCCATGAACTCTCTGCTTTCATTCCCCCCGCTGAGGGCACAGTTGAATATAAGACTACAAAGAAAGAACTGGATGAGCTTGTCAGACTCGTCGAAGCCGTCAAGCTCATCGACATAGATCATACGACAGACGGTTCCATTCCTGACGGACGCATATGGCCAGAGAATACTGGGATCCCTCTGACAAAGGAGCTCCTCAACGAGGAAGCAAACCGAACAAGACTTCTCAACTACCCAAGCCGGACGCTAGAAGGGATGTATGTTGTGGAAACTGATCGGGGGAGATAACATAGTTATGGTGTGTTTCATGATCTCGCATCCATGACCCTCGTCTAACTTCGCGAAGTCAATCTCAAACAGCCACATACGATAGCAGTGGGCAATATCTTTTAGATTGCGGGACGAGCAAGGTATCATACATTATTCCGATCATCAGTTAATCACGGGTCCGTCAACTGAGCGTGTCCACCTGTTGAGCCGAAACCGCTCACTCCCCGGAGTGTTTCATCAAGATTCTTTCCAAACGTTCAATATCACATAGATGACATGGTGGAAGACAAACCTCTACTTCCAGGACATCCGGGTTGCAGATTTTCTCAAGGACCAGTTGAGCGATACGGTCGCCCTCTTGCACTGAAGATTTATGCTCAGCCACTGGGTTTACTACTTAGACATTCAAGTCGAATTTACCTTCAAAATCCTGGTCAGAGAGGTTGAACAACAGAACAAAGACCGTGCCACGATAGTCTGCATCAATGACACCGGCCCCAGTATCAATCATGAACTTTGAGGCTGCAATGGTTTGTATCTCAGGCAAGTGCTTGTGAATTAGATCACGCAGTACGTACCGAGCCCACTCCGAGGCGCGACGCGTCCATACGTGCCTATAGGAACAGCGATCGAAAGTTGGGTATCGATCAACGCTTTGCCACGTGCGGGGATCACTTTCTTCTCTGCGCTTTGTATAGTTCAACGTGGTGCTTTATGCAATGAAGGAAATTGGGTACCTGTAAAGGTCGTAACCTGCCGCGAGGAGTGAGCCACGAGTAGGTAGTTTGGCTTTCCCTGAGAGTTTCTTGACAAGAAGCTGAGAAGAAGGTGAGGATTGTGCCGAGTCCGACATTCTTCGTTTCTTAGGTTGTGGTTCGACCGTCATGGAGAGCTGGTGGGGCTCACGCGCTGGATGCGCACGTGTTTGATGTCGGACCTTGAAAGCGTGTCAACTCCGACTATTACAAGTGCCGTCGTCACTGGCTATCAAGGTCTCGTTGGCATGGATTTGTCGCAGCAAGAGCTTCCGCTAACGGCCCACTTCACCAGAGGCGGTAAAGAACTCAGACCTCGCACCGTGCACCGCAAGACAGCCAGGTCTGTCGGGGTGTCCCAGTCGGCGGCGCGTTCTCCAAAGCGGAAACGGACCAAGGAATCGTGTGCTGCCGCGAACTCATCGACGGGTCGTGCAGGCTCGTCCAAACCATGTCCAACAACACTACAGCTTCCCACACCAGCTGCTTCTGCTAGAAAGCGTGTGTACAGTGGGCAATTACCAGAGACAACGCGAGCGGCATTGACCGGTCTCTCATTGTCTTCTGAACCCAACACGTTGTCAAGTAAGAAGGATCTTGCGCAGTCGGCCTCTGTGTCTGTCCCTTCCAAACCACATCGGTCATTACGCGACCACGCAGAGAATGCTGTCTCTGGGGAGATACTTGCAACACTGTCCACCGATCGGGCAAGAACAACCGAACCCATCGTAATGGTGGTTTCCCCCAGATGCCGACCCTCTAGTGACGCGGTAACCTGCGTCATAACTCCACAGACATTGTCGCGAAGAGCACCCAAGGTCATGCACGACATTCACGACCACACTCCTTTGGCATGTCACTCGCCCCCAAAGCCAAGCCAAGCCTCTTCAATATCTTCATGTTCTCCCGTCGCCGTCGATTGTTACGATCCATTCCACGTTCATGAGCAGAATAGCAGGCCCTTGTTGCCACGGGAGGATACATCTCCGTCACTTGAATGGCGTTTCGTTCAGTTAGAAACATCGAATGGTCAAGCGTCTCATGATCCTCTCGTACCTGCAATTCCTGTCTCATCCTCTCAGAGTCAATACCTTCTTCATCCCGATGCAACACCTAAGCACAAGCGATATTCCCGATGTATGGATCATGTCGTCACTTCTCAAACTCAGGAGGAAGTGGAATTGATGTTGGCAACGTCCCATAATCTCGCTGCTACGGTCAATTTGTTAGCGAGGCGCTCTCCCGTAAAGTGAGATTGATATTATGGTTGTCATCTGCGTCTCGTTTACATGCTCGGGTTCCTCGGGTCAATAGTAGCAAGCAGAAGGATCAGTACAGTTACACTCTACCTTCCATTCCCATTGGGTCCGCCATTAACTCTCCTGATTCGTCCCGTTACTCTGCGAAACGCAAAGCGTCGGATGAGCTCCCGTTCAAATTATCGAGTCCCTCACGAAGGAATACATTGACGCCATGTCAACCTCCCAATTACAAGAGCCAGAGAAAGACGCTTCGGAGTCCCACTCACCACGAATCGACTAAGAATACCTCGCCCGTGCACATAGAGGAAGACTCTTCAACGGAACCTGAGTCTGAATTGGATATTCTTCAGGTGAGCGAAAGACAGTCCATCCACCTCAAACCCGACCTCATGAGAATGATCCAGGCCCCTCCTCGGTTACCAGTTCCTAAGAACGCATGCACTACAATTCGTTGTGGACTGGCTCAAGATAATTCTCCGAGTACGGAAGACGATTCGGCAACCGAAGCAGAGTCTGATACAGAGTTTCATAAATGTCTCGCTGAAATTGGCAGGAAACCGCTAGTCATGCATCATTCTGAAGTCTCGAAGGAACATACGCCACCACCTCCGATCATCTCCCCGCTTGTTTCCCCTACCAGACCCATCGTTGCTGGACCCCCGAGTTTGGACTTCCCACAATTCTCCACACAAGAAGGCGCCGGCTTGAGTGTCCCAGGCTCATGCATGCCTTTTGCTTCGGTTCTGGAACAAATCCAAGCACGCCCGGAATCATTACCTTCAATTGTCCGGGATTTCGTTCACATGTTTCCCGGCGACGAAAGTTATCCTGCAGACTTTCCGGAATCTCTGCGAGTCTAATACGTCGAGCAAAGTACAGACTGTACTATCACTTCCATAAATTTGTCTGACGGCGAATGCCACATGAACTGCACTGTTCGTCGAAACTATGGCTATTATTCTAAACCCATTCGTGAGCGAAGGGCTACTTCTATCTCTCGCACCATTGGGAGGTTCTTATTTGATGCGACACCGTCGGGGATTCGAAACGCGCTCGCACCCCTCTCAGCCTCCACCTGTGTGAGCTTGTCGCCAACGACTCTTCCCCAAGCTCCTCGAGCGTCGTATGTGTGGTCTCGGTAGGCGAATCAAACTGTGATGAACGAAAGGACGCAGAAGCCGACTAAAAGGAAATAGTAACCCGCATTCATGACCTGGAAAAGTGGGGGTGTGACGAACGCGACGACGGAGTTGAACAGCCAGTTAGTGCCCGTGCTCGATGATATGCCTCTGGCGAGCGGGAAGATCTCGACGCCAAGGAGCCAAGGACCTGTTCCCCGAGTAGCTCCAAAGAAGAGATAGAAAACACCGAAAAAGAGGCCATCGGCAGCGGGGATGCGTGAGGGTCCTACGGGAACCGTCGATATAATACTGGAGACTGCCGACAATGGAGAAAGGCGCTGCTAGTACAACGCTACCGATCAAAAGGAAGATGCACCAATCCTATTTACCAATGGTACCGGCACAGCACACGAGAGCACAAGCACCGGCGTAGGGAGGGAGCGGGAGGTGCCGAATCCGGTGCAAATCGAGTAGGATGCCAATGGAACGGTGGGTGTATTGACAAAAGACCTGAGCCAGGTAGCTGGGCGGCAACGATTTCGACCTATGTCACGAGGACCTTTGGGTGTCTTGTACCGCAGGCCGCGTGAAGATCTGCGAGGACGTGCGAGCCTTCCTGCTCGAAGCCGTTTGCCAGGAGCCATCCTGGTGTTTCGGGAAGGGTGGATGTTCAGACGGCGAGGATGCCGGCAAGCGCAGCTTGCACGACATATGATCCCTCTCCAGGAGATCTCGAAAGGAATGGCGAAAAAGAAACCGGGCCCGACTCAAGCGGGGACTGCGTAACCAAGGTTCACGGAGATGTACTCGGTACAAGCAAAGAGCCCGCGAGCATGACCGGGAGCGATCTCGCACTGTAGGGCTGGAATGGTTGTGGAAATGATGCCGACACCGATTCCTTGGACCGATCGACCGGCGACGAAAGCCGCAAGGTTAGGCGCGAAGATTTGGACAAAGACGGCAATAAGGTACATGGTTGCACCGAGACGGACTAACATGCGTCGACTCATGATGTCGCAGATGTAGGCTGCCAGGAACGAAAGAATGCGGTGATATCAAGGCAGGAGACGGTGGTAGTTGTGAGCACAGTGAACGGGGCGGGACACGAAAAAGAATGCACCTTGGACCCAGGGGCCGACACCTATGTCGTCGGCCTGGATTTATGCCATCGTCACCGTCTGTCTGAACATGCGTTTGACGAAAGATGGTTGGACCTGAACCGCGGCAACGATCCCCTGTTCGTTGCCGAACATCAGCGCGGAGGACGTATCCCGGATAACGAGCGAGAGTGGGTTATAAATGAGTAGGGCGAATGAGTGTAGTTCCGACCCATCAAGGTATTTATGTAGGTGGTTCAGCGAGGACGCACATGTTCCGAGACTCACCGTGGCCCGGATTGGAATCGGCGGGCGAGTCAGTGAGCGCTGGAATGACCGTGGAAAGCATTGCAACATTCACGGATCCTAGCTATGGTTCATTGCGCTATCCGTGTCATGATTATCTCGAATGGCCCGGGTGGTGCCATTTCGTCCTTGTCATCGTGGAGGTATTTCCGGTTCGACGGATCACTGGAAGGCTTATTAGGATCACCACGGGGTGGGCATCCCGACCAAATAAATACACGCACACGACCAGTCGCCGCTCTTGATCGAGAGCTTATCGTACCCCATCCATACCCAACATGCCTGGTCGCCTTCAGTATAAAGTTAGTCCTAATGATAGTCCATTTGTTATGCATTTTATGTGCTAATCCTGATCTTCTAAGTCTGCGCTCGTCACGGGTGCTGGTTCGTGAGTCCGAAGCTCTACATATGTCGATCAACGGACGATCAATGATCACTCACAGCGGTGTCGGACTTGAAACATCATTGCTCTTTGCAAGAGAGGGCGCGAACGTCTTGCTGGTAGACATAAACTTGCCAGCTGCTGAGAAAGGCGTATCCTTGATAAACCAGAGGTTTCCGAACGTGAAAGCATTGGCGGTCAAGGTGGACGTGTCGAAGGAAGAAGAGATCAAATCTGCCGTTGATCTTGCCGTCAAAGAATTCGGTAGGCTCGATGTTATGGTGCGAGATCGACTCGAGTGTTTTTTGGGGATTCTATTCACCCAACTTTTAGTTCAACAATGCTGGCGCGTCGGATGCCCATATATTATGTTGTGTTTCCTTCTGATCTACTACAGGAATCATGCATCCTGAAGACGACAATGCCCTCAACACCGAAGAGCGGATCTGGGATCTTACAATGTCGATCAACGTCAAGGGCGTCTGGTGGGGATGCAAGTACGCCATTCTCGCGATGCGACAGAATCCCGTGGACGAGTCAAAGGGCCTCCGTGGTGGAGGAAGCATCATCAACACGGCGAGCTTCGTGGCTATCATGGGGGCAGCCACACCCCAACTAGCTTGTGGGTATTCCCGGATAGTACCCGCCATGTGTGTAATCACCGATCTTTTTATTGCAGATACTGCGTCAAAGGTACATCTACTGATAATTGCCGTCTTCGACCTGACTTCAATGCAAGGGAGCCGTGCTCGCTATGACTCGCGAGCTTGCTATGGTGCATGCTAGAGAAGGCATTCGTCTGAATTCGATTTGCCCGTGAGCTTGATCATGACCCATTTACCTTGACTGCTCTCGCCCTAGACTAAATCCTCGTCCGCCCGTAGTGGCCCTCTGAAGACGCGTGAGTGATAATCTCTTCGGGGGAATACGCGACCCTATTTGAGCAATGATTCAGCTCTTCTCATGGATTTCCTGAACACTGACGAGAAGAAGAACCGCCGCCTCGTTCACCTCCCCATGGGTCGATTTGGCGAAGCCGTCGAACAAGCAAACACTGCCCTTTTCCGTATGTGCAGTTGAATTTTCGCATGAATCACCTCTAAGCCTTCTGTCTCGTCAGTGGCGAGTGATGACAGTAGCTACATTACTGTAAGTCACTGCAGTCGTCCTCTCACATGACGGAGCACTCCTCAGCGGTGTTCTTGAAACAGGGCACAGATCTCAAGGTAGATGGTGGTCTGACGTCGTGCTACGTCACTCCACTCGGGGAACCCGCTCTCGCCCCTCCTGCAAGCCTAGTTTAATGGTCGAATCCGTACGTTGTAAAATAATTAATGTTGCCCATGGATACTGGGGGACAGTTGGCTACCACTTGCTCCTCACGAAACTGACAGTCACCCTTAGACATCGACGACTTGAATGGATCTCCGAATACGTTTTTGGTTCCCACCCCGTACGTTTACCCGGATGAATTTACTATGTCGCCGGCGTGGTGCCGGCTTCCTGGATTCAGAAGCCACGCTGCGGGAGTCGTAGTTGTACTATATCGCGCTTGTATAAGTCTTTCGAATCCCAGGAAATGTATTGCATTCCTTGTCTGTGTCCATCTCAGAGACCAGCATACTTATTGCAAGCGGCAACCGCAACTAGGGAAGAATCGAACTCAAGCCTGGATCATGAATATACTGGGATGGAAAGAGCTACTGCTCCTGATAGATGATGGATACAAAAAGTACAGGAATAGTAATGACAACAAAAAGCGATGAGTCCATTCTGCACAAATCCACATCCAAACGTTCGTTTATATCGGCGATGCACGTTACAGCACGCCTTATATTACCTTCTTCTCTGCAGCCCGACGCTTCTCACCCTGCTCTCTGCGCATCTTGGCAATCTCCTTCCCGACGTCGTTCTTGAGTTGTTTCTGCAACTCTGGACGGTAACCAAGCTTGAAGAGTAATTCCAAGTGGACGAAGAAGGGGGCAAGTACAAGGGCTTGACAGGTGTCTCGATCAGCGAGTCACTTACCCAGCGTGAAAACATACCTCCAACGATATTGTCAAGAAACGCCGGCGCACGACCCTCTGCAAGTGCATGACCAAGGATCTGCGCAAACCACGAGACGACCTGGACAACGATGGCGTCGCGGATTCCGTTAGGACGGTACGCGTATGCTGTTGCTGACAAGAGCGACAAGACCAGCTGTGGCGCGTACAGGACCTGACAAGCCCGAATTGGTTTAGTTGATTCGGTATGGGGTGTGACGGCGAAACTTACGGCTGCCACGGGATCGAGAATGAGGTAATAGAACTGGTATAACGCAGCGGTGATTGCGGGCGTATTCATGTCGAAAACAAGGTGGTCGTTAAGTACATAGTGAACGGAGGGGAAAAAGGAGGGTGGGGGAATGCGGGTAAAGAGGACTAAGGCACTCCTGGGGCACGTGTTAGGGACGATAATGCTAACAGTGAAGCAGGATTAAAGAAAGCAAGGAAACCGACGTACCAGGCAAGGGCTGGCACACCGAAGATGTGGATGAACACGTTGACGGGATGGGAATGGTAGGAGCCATAGAAAGTGAGCTAAAGAACTGCATAAGACACATGAAGCATCGAATAGCGAGGTACGATACGTACTTGTTTTCGGATATCGAACAAGGAGGACATCGTAGAGAGGACTAAGAGGCACACGGTTGTCAAGGGCAGTGATCTCACCCTACATCATGATCACGTCCGATTCTGAAGTAATACTTGGGTCGACTGCGCCGTCACAATTTCTTACATAGTAGTACTCTCTAGCGGATTGAATCAGAGACTCAATGGGTCCAGCGAATTGTCCGGGTGGTAGTGTGTACTACTGGTACATGGCAGTAGAAGACCACCAGCATTGACGGCATCACTGCCACCGCTCAATAATAGCCGGCCACGTGATCCGTCCCCATTGTCTCGGACGTGTACAGCGTGTTCCACGTTGAAAGTATGGTTCGCTCTACCATTATAGTCCGTGCAGCCGATGCCCTGCCCCTCGCTGCCAGTGTTGACGACGAGCAGGTTCTCCTTTTCTTCGCCTTGAGCAACACCAGCCACTGATTCGTTCCTCAGACAGAGCAAGCGTTACAGGAGCACAAGCAACAAGCAAAACTAATATTCAGGCGCATCACACCCAACTCTGAGCCACGGTGCTCTATTGAAAGTGGCCAATACACGCTTCAGTGAGTCGCCCTTTCCTCTTTGACAGACCCACCTCAATGGATCCCACCAGCTATCTTCTCGCAGACAATGTTGTATTTCTGACCATCGCGGATAAGTCATATCCTCGGAAGCTGGCGTTTTCGTATCTCGAGGAATTATCCAAAGAGTTTTCCTTGTCGTACGGCTCGAAAGTCGAATCGGTACGGAAGCCGTACGCCTTCGTCGGGTTTGGTTCGTACTAGCAGTCTAGCCGCCCCAAGCCACACATTTACAAGTTCTGCCAAAGATACGTTCATGTCAAAGACCGCGCGGTTATATCGGGATACAAGGGCTGCCAGTGCCGCCGGGAGCTCGAACTTGGACAAGCTGAACGACGAACTCCAGGATGTCACCCGCATAATGACAAAGAATATGGAAGAGCTGCTCTGGCGAGGAGATTCGCTGGATAGTAATGCCATTTCTTTCCTACCTTTCATTAGTGACTCTGACTCCGCTCCCCTTTCAGAAATGTCGCACCTTTCTACTTCACTCCGCTCAGAGTCGGAAAGGTATCGCAAAGCGGCAAGGAATGTCAACATTCAAGCCATGATACGACAATACGCACCTTTCGGTGCAGTGGCTATATTGTTTTTCATTTTGTTGTGGTGGCGCTTTTCATGAGGCCGACTAGGTATTACTTTTGTTCAACATAGACATCTTACATACAGACAGGATAATCTATGCGATCTTTGGCCCTTGGTCTGACAGGGGGAAGCTATTACCCTAATTGCTCATCTCGTTTTGGAGTTCTCAATGAGATCTCCGGACTTTGTGCCCCGGAATGGTGATAGACACACGACATCGTTCGAAGCGCACGATCAGATCAGTTTGTGGTTCCGGAATCGCACGAGGTAGAGCTAAATATTGAACGTCTCAAGCAGAATGAACAATGGTGGCACAGAATCCCATCGGCGATGGCATCTTCGACTAACTCGCGCACAGAGTCCGTTCATCTGACACGCGGAAACGGTTTGTCTGATTGACAGCACTCCCGGACCAGTAGCATCCCTGAACCCATCGGAATTCTGTTCGTCGAGACCATCATGGGCGTTTCAGGCTCAAGCCTTGTGGCGATCACTCTGATATGAGGTTCTCGGCGTCCGCAAGGTCCATTTATGCGGACGAACGTGCTGCAAAGACCGACGGGTCTAGGGAAGTGGGTATGATATCACACCACCCATCCGATAACGCCGTGGATCTCCTCGAGGAATGAGGCGTCAGATATTCGGCCATGCTGCCATGTCTGCATTTGGGGGTCACCGCTGAAAGTTGACCTGCCGACCACTTGTCCATCGAAACAAGGCGTACCGAGTGGCTCAAAGCTAGCTGCTTGCTTGGAACTCTGGAGGGAGAAACGAAGACACTGGCGCTGGATGTACTGACACGATTTCTGAACCATGTAAGTGATTCGGAGGCTGAGGGCAGCCCGACTGCGAGGACCCTTTACCACGGTTAGCGACCATCGATTAACCAGGGTAGGCAGGGTTTACGGTGCAAAATCGGAGATGGACTCGATATGGGTAATGAACACGAGGCACTCGGTTCGATACTGTCAATGGCGCGAGAACAAAAAGGCCCAGTTTCCCCTTACCTTCTTTCCTCCCACTGTCATTCCCCCCGCAGCTTCATCATGAGCACCATAGGAGGCTATGATATGCCCCAGCCTTATTCCCCCTCTCCTGGTGGTCAGATCCAGCCAGGGGCCATTACCTACACGACGTCGACGGGTCCCGATGGCCAGATCACCTACCATCCGTTCAAGTAAGTCCTAGTACCTATCGGTCATTCGAGCGATTCACGAGAAACATGTAATCAATAGAGCCGTTCCTGCGCGGTAGGCATTCGGGACTTGTTGCGCCAGATCATACCCTGATGAATTTAACAGCTACCAAACGCCGCAAGGAGTAGTCCATGGTATACAGTGGGTTCCAGCCGAGGCCACCCAAATCCTTCCTACCGGCGCTACTCCAGCGAATGCGGCAAGTCACACATTCAGATACATCTTTCTTCCAACTGATATCATCTGCAGGAGTTTGCTGCCTCTTGGAACCGTGGTCAGCTCTCTAGGGACGACGAGAGGGCCCTTGAGAAATGGTAAGCACCTTTTGGGGTACCTCAACATCATCTCACCCTTAGCAGGCAAAGATCGGAGGAGAAACGCAGGAAGAAAGAAGAGAAAAGCTCCATCAGGCGGCTCTCGAAGCAATTTGATAGAGATATGCAAGAAGCCGAGCTCCGTGCAGCACGCGATAGGGAAATTCAAACCAGAGAACGCCGGCGCAGCTTCTATGGAGATACACCACCTTCAGGGTATGGTGCCGCATATACTCACAGTCCCAGTGCTGCCAGCGCTGTGGAGCTCGATCGCAAGTTTACCGAGCTTGAAATCGAAAGGGACGTCAAGTATCGTCAGAGGAAATATTCGACCAGCGCTGGGGATCGTAACTCTTTATATGGTCCTCCGGGAGGCAGCGTTTATTCGTCTCCTTCGGCGACATATCAAACACCCAGCGGTTACTCGGGTTCTGGCCCATACAACCGTGCTCCCTCCCCATATCGTCAACCATCTATGTACTCTACTTCTCCCAACCCGCGCCCTCAGGATGTCTCAGCTTACCCGGGTGGCCCAGATCCGATTGTTAGGGCAGCATCGCCTTATGGCCGCCCTGAGCCCATCGCAAGATCCGCTTCACCGTACGGTCGTCCTCCTACTGAACCCATCGCGAGATCAGCCTCGCCATACGGTCGTCCTCCTACCGAGCCAATCGCTAGGTCTGCTTCCCCCTACGGTCGTCCCCCCGTAGAACCGATCGCTAGAGCAGGTTCCCCATATGCGCCGCAGAGCCAACCCCCTTACATGGCTCGTGCTCCATCTCCGATTCCTCCCTCGAGTGCGCCATCAAGCCAGCCCCCATACATGGCCCGCGCTCCGTCTCCCATCCCTCCTTCGAGAGCAGCTACACAGCGTTCCACCTCTCCTTTCCCGAGAGCACCTTCCCCATACAACCCCTCTCAATCCGGCGTCTATCCTACCGGGCACGTATTGGAAGGACAACCTCTATCCCGTTCCCGTGCGCCATCTCCAATGCCAGGCGTTCCTGGATTCCCCTCATCCCCCCGTATGCCCACTGCTGTCGTGGGAGATTCCCAGCTCACTGCGCCCGAGGCCTTTTCGCGCCCTGCCAACGCTGCTCAGTCGTACACGCCGTTCAACGCAATGAAGATCCAAGAAATGGAACAGTTCTACGACCAAATCCCCAGGATGCCTCTCGTTTTAGAAACGCACGACGTATATCACCAGGATTGGATCCGATTCATGAACGTACGTGCTTCTCTCTACTGACCGCATGCGCTCACATGTTCAATCTCCCCCAGGATGTCGCGCTCGCATGGGCTGGCAAGATGCCGCTTCCCGAGTTCTCGCGTGGACCGCAGCCAAAGCGTTCCACGCTCATCGCTGATCTCATCGATCTCTGGAACTCGAGCTTCTTCCTTACGCGTCGCGTCGAGATCGTCTTGTTCAAGGGACGCGAGCGTCGCTCGGGTGCGGGTGCGGGTGCGATCGACTACAACTTGCCCGGCTTTAATGCAGACTCCTCTGATGACTCATCCTCGGAGTCCTCGTCCTCAGAGTCTGAGGGCGACAGGTATGGGTATGGCCGTGGCGTCGACTTGACAGAATCCAGGAGACGGCGCAAGGAGAGGAAGGAGGAGAAGAGGAGGCGCAAGAGGGAGAGGAAACTCCGGAGGAAGGCCAAGGAACTTGAAAAGACATATGCGCTTTATCTGACGTATGTGCACCCCAGGGACGTTGCCAACTCCGCCCAACACGGCTACTACGCCTAAATGATTGGCTTCGTTCGAGGCACGGTTTTTTTCATGACGTCTTACGATTTCCATTTTACCCCTCCCATTGACTGTAACCAAGTTTTCTTGTTCCAACTAAGATGTACCATAGGCTTGATTTTCCCTACCTGTGGCTTGTACAAAATCATGTATATACAGTGAAACAATAAAGCGAGATGCGTGTACTTCTTTCTATAAACATGTCACGACGACGTACGGCGCGAGAACATTAGTTGGAGAATACATATAAATTACAAGCATTATCAACCGCCACGGCCCCGGCCTCTTGAAGCGCCGTAGCCACCGTATCCGCCACCTCCGCCGTACCCGCCGCGACCGTACCCGTTTGAAGAACCATAACCACCGTACCCCCCTTGAGCACCCCCTGAACCACCATATCCACTACCCCCACCCCCACCGTACCCACCCCGTCCGTACGACTGAGAATGGCTGGGTTGGCCGTATCCACCTCGAGGGGCACCCCCACGGTACCCACCCCGCGGAGGTCCCTGAGGCCCACCACCCGCAGGCCCACCATAGCTCTGCATCGGCGGTGGCCTGCCATTCCATCCGTGCCCGCCAAACCCTTGTTGTGACGGTGGTGGGTACGGCGGTCTCCCCGGCTGGCCGTACGGCGGCATCGAGTGCCCGTTCGCGTGGGGATAGTTGCCCGGAGGAGGACCGTTGCCGTACGAACCGCGGTTAGGGGGTCCGCCTCGTCCACCATTGCGGTCGTTCCCGCCACGTCCGCCACCACGGCCACGTCGAGTCAAGTCCTCGGGGGTAAGCTGTGGCTGGGGTTTGCGCGCACCGGGTAACAACATCGAACGGTGGGGTGTGAGCTGCTTCGGGAAATAGTAGAGCGCTGATAACGATCTGTCGTTCTTGATATCGGGCAGGTCAATCGCGGTCAGTGGAGAGTAGAAAGTCGATCCTGGGATGCAGTCAGGATTCGGGAGTGCACTACCGTTGATGCCCTTGGAGTCTTTGACTGGCATGGGTACCGGCTGCTGGGTGTGATATCAGATACTTGGTCATGGAGGCATGAGACGTTATTGACCTGCTTGTCTTTTCGCTTTCCGTAGAGGCTTTCGAAAAATGGATACAGCCTATGCTCATCCGACACATACATCGCATTACTCCCCCAGCTATTCCGTCTCACTTCGTCCTCCGTGAGCGACGGATATCTCTCTGACATGGCATCCAAGAGTCTTTGTTCATCGATGAAGGGAAGTAAGGCAACACCCTGCCATAGCATTTTCTTTCCATTCATGTCAACCTGGAAGGAAGTCGGATAAAAGTCGATTATTGGCGACGTGGGTTCGGTCATGAGATCATGGAAGACAGCAGGTATATGTTTTTTCGATGCAGGAGGAAATACGCCCATGAGCTGTTCATAAGGTTTAAAGGGTTGACCAACGGTGAAACTGATTTTCATGTCTTTGAGACCCTCAAAGTCCGACGCAAAGGGGGCGAAGTGGAAGGGATAATACCACTGCCAGGAAGGTGTCTTTAAGGAAGGTTGTCAATTATCGCTCAAGCGACCCTTATATCTCATAACTTACCCCTTGATAGTAGTAATGTAGCACCCAAGCCATACCTTCCACATAGTATCGAGTCAGCCTGGTACAAGGTATTAGAAGAGGGTGTAGAGACAGAAAAGGGTAACAAACATTTTCCTGAACTCGGTATCGGAGCTCGGGCGGCTGAACTTTTGTTGATAATAACGCTCCTTGTAACCCGGTTCGTACAACCTAGAGTCCGGTTAATGTTCCTTTCATGAGGCGAAAGCACGAAAGCTATTTCATACCTGACGTTATCCACTTGCTCAACAGAGCCATCGGCTCGAACCTTCATGGCGTATGAAGGTTCCTCCTCCTCCACAGAGCTCTCATCGACAACGACGTCTTCTTCAGCTTCTATTTGCGCGTCTTCGGCCTCGACTTCTGTCACACTGCGTTTTCGACCCGGGGAAAATGAGACTACGGTCTCATCCAGCAACTGTGAAGGTGGAGGGGAAGCTGTGACAGATGCGTCTGCGTTTCCAAGACCAGGGACATCGAAATCAGAGGCTGAGTCCGAAACGTCAAAGTCAGGGTCCTGCGGTTTTGCTGCAGACACAGAAGATGCGAGGGTTTTTACAGGCACCAGTCCTGCCAATTCTGCTTTCAGAGCTTCCGCAGCACTCATGTTCGCCAGCCTGATCGCTGCGCGATTCGCAACTACGTCTCGGTTGCTTCCTGCCAATGCCTGTGCGGCAGCGGGTGCATTGGCCTTTGACTGAGTGGTTGACGGGCCACCAATACCAATTGAGTCTGCTTTTGCTGCAAAATCGTTATAAGCGGGTCCAGTGATGCCAAGAGCGGGGGAAGGACCAGTTGCATTGCGAATGTCAGGGACACCATTACCATTCTTGTCGTTGTTATCGATACGACGCCGCTTGGATTCATGGTCCTGACGATTCTCGGCTAGGGTGGAAGGTCAAACTTGAGCATTTAATTAAATTCCTCGCAGAAAATTCAGTGAGGAAAGCAAGTAACCGCGCATACCTTCCTGTCTTCTCCTGAATATATCATCTTCTCTCCTTGCCAGTCCCTCGAGGATTATCTCTGCCCTCTCGAGCACCAGTCTGCCATGATCTGTCAAGTACCCACCCATCCTCGGAAGCTCCATTTTCCAGATATTTAGCAATGTGTCAATCGCGCCCTCTCTGATCTCCAAACTAGGTAGATGTGGCAAAAAATCATTGCCGACGAAGAAAATCAATAACACCCAGTCATCAATCGCTTGTTCGAAGTTGAGTGAAAAGGACGCTCGGGGAACATATAGCTCCGTTTCAAGGTACTCTCGCAGGATAGAAACATCGAGGAATATGAATGGTTTTTTCTCAGGAGGGGTAGGTTTAGGTTTTTGATTATTTGGTTTGGGACCAGGACATCGAGCGGCAAAATGGCCCTCTTCACCACATATTCGACAAGCGGATGATCTGTCCTGAGCGAAGACGTCTTCCCGCAGTACTCGAAAGTACGGCTCGTGGGTCGCGAGTGCAAGCATAATGAGATCAGCATCCTGGGAAGCGATGAAGCTGGTTAGGGTGCATATCAATAGAACTGAGAAGCATACCAATCCGTAAATGACATGCTTCGTGTTGGGATCATGGCCGGAATTTGAGCGTTGTCTCCGGATGAAGTCCATGATTTTATGCTCTCCCTCTCCAGGTACACTCGCATCGGATATAACTACTTGAAGCTGTGGGGAAAACAGATCAAGTAACAATTAGTGGAAGGGTTAATAAAACAAACATCTTTCCATCCGGGATCAGAGTTCATTTTTTCGACGACCCAATATCTCAGCGAAGCTGCGAGGAGGTCCATGAATGGTGTGCCAGGTGTGATGGCATTGGAGTCCCATGCTTCCTTGTGTTTCTCTTCGTCGCTTATAGCTTTGCCCATTGCTAATGAAAAAGGATTGTAAAACTTGTGTGTCGGACAAGGGAGTAGGACATACCTTCCCATTCAGCAAGTGCCAGTTTGCGAGCTTCGGCCTTGTCCTTTGCTTCTTGAGCGGACCTGAAACGACGGGAGCGTTGCTGATTCATTTTCGCGCGGGGAGCCACACCATCTGAACGGAGTGAATACGAGTAGGACGAATGGGTGGGGACTGTTGTGTACGCACCAATTGCCATGAAGAGAAGTTTGCGGGGTCTAATCATGTTGACGACACGATTGGTGTACTTGAATACCTCGACCATCATCTCTTCTTCTGTCTCGGGTGGAGGCTGAAAAGAGTGAAGTCAGTGGTTTTCAACATGAATGCGAATGCGTAAACATGCCTTGCCCTCTGGGTGTGTACACGGATGCACCTAGAATACCATAAGCAAGATGACGAATGATGAAAGGATGCGGACGCACGATGCCATTCATATCGAGGTAAAGATTGTCAAACTCGACACCGTTTGGGTTTGGGCCAGTAATGTCGACCGGGAGTTTGATAGGTTCGCCAAGCGCATCTGGGACCTCGGCCTCGTCTTCTTCCTGGACAGATATCACTGGACAGACTTTGTTTAGCGGTGATTCATTGCATAAGTGACCAAAAGACAAACCTATCTTGGGGTACTTTTTGCTAAGCCAGCGGAACAAGGCGGGGACACCCTGACACGAATGAGTGAGCGAGAAAACGCGACATATGGGAATTTCAACGAACCATGGTGAAAGTGGTGGTAAGAAAGAAAGGAAGTCGATGTCGTCGTCGCCGCCAGTACTAGCGTCGGTGCAGTCGACGGTGACAAACCCGACGGGCTGCGTCGATTACCAAAAAAGGGATGATTACACAATCAATTCTCACGATGCATTGTAAATGACTCGACCTGCTAAACCTGCTAAGAAGCTGTTAATCACAGAGAGGGGATCTCATCGACGACATTCACCGCTCCTCCGCAATGTCGACCACGACGGTCACTCTCCCTATCACCACTTCTTTGAAGCTCACCACTGTTCCCCCACAAGAAATGACCCCGCCATCTCATCCCCCGAACCCTGCTCAATCCGCCCCGCCAAAGTCCCAAAAGCAAATGACAAAGGCAGAGCGCCGTGAACAGCAGGAGGCACAGCGAGCTGCAAAGGCTGCTGCCAAGTCTGCCGCTGCCCCGCCCCCATCCTCCAAGCCTACGTCCTCCCACAAGCAAAGCCCCAGCATCAGCGGGAAGGGTCCCATACCCCCCTCTGCCGGGACACCGAAGAAGTCCGGAAAGGGCGAGTCCAAGGAGGTTTCGCATCCGAGTACCCAGATCGACGAGACTCCTCGCGGATTACGCATCTTCTCGCACTTTGGGGCCCCCAAACCACCTGTCATCACCAAGGGTGACATTCACCCTGCGGTCATACGACTTGGTCTACAGTTCGCAGAATTCAAGATTACCGGTGCAAATGCAAGGTGCATCGCCATGTTGTCAACTTTCAAGACTGTGCGTCCTCAGTTACCTCGTCCCACCCTTGTCTCCTGCTGATCCGAATAACAGGTCATCCAGGACTACGTGACACCTCGCAACAATACCCTCTCTCGTCATCTCATGACACATCTTTCGCCTCAGATCACTCACCTCGTATCATCGAGGCCGATGTCAGTCTCGATGGGAAATGCTATTAGACAGCTCAAGCTTGAGATCAGCGAATCAGATATCGACTTGCCAGAACAGGACGTTAGTTCCGTTTCCTACCTGACTTCCGGACATAGTCTAATTGGTTTATAGGCTAAAGATGCACTGTGCGACACGATCGACAATTACATACGGGATCGGATCCTTCTCGCCGATCAGGTGATACAAGAAACCGCCGGGAGCAAGATCAAGGACGGTGATGTCATTCTCACATATGCACGGTCCGTGTACTCCAGCGAGCCTGTTCCAATGCACGTGTTTACCCCTGTTTGCAGGTCATCGGTCGTCGAAAAGGTCTTGTTGCATGCCTGGGCATCTGGCAAGCGATTTTCTGTCATCGTAGTCGATTCAAGACCTATGCTGGAGGGTGCGCTCTCTTCGTCTGCTAACATTGATGCAACCGTTCACATGCGCTCTTTGTTATAGGCAAAGCATCGCTGCAATCTCTTACGACCGCGTCGATTCCGTGTACTTATCTTCTCTTGCCATCACTCCCATCTGTTTTGCCACACACGACAACTTTGTTTGTCGGTGCACACTCTCTCCATGCGAACGGTGCTGTTTTCTCGCGAGCTGGGACAGCCATGGTTGCTATGATGGCCAAATCACGAAATATCCCCGTTGTAGTGTGTTGTGAAACATACAAGTTTTCGGAGGGTATTCGCTGGGATGGTGTTAGCAAGAACGAGCTGGGTGAGCTGCTCACGCCGACATTCCGAAATCTTCTGACACACGTTCTTGCTTCCGTAGCGCCGAGTCCATTCCCACCCACGTCGGTGTCGGATAGTGACACTTTGAAGTCACGACCGAATCTCTCTACGCTGAGCCCATTGTACGATTTGACACCACCATCATGCATCACGGCAGTTGTGACTGAAGTGGGTATTATACCGCCGAGTTCGATATCGTCAATTCCCGGAGCGCTAGGAAGAACGACGATGGGTGCATGATAAAATGTGGGATTGGCTTGGAGTATTTATTACCTTGTCCTTTCATTTCGTTGTACACATGCGTTTAATAATAGATGCACGTTTACTTATCACGTGATACCGGGTAATGCCGGGAACCCCTCTCTGGAGGGGTCGAATGCGAACGATGTCGCTCCTTCGTTCTCGCCGTCGCCGCCACGTATAGTTGACCTGCCCGACGTTGTCCTCGATGTCCTCATCCGCTGTTTCATCCTCGCCGTCTCTTCCGAACGACGTTCTCCCCGCCGTTCCCACCGACGACGTTTCTCCCGAAGTCCCGGCCAAGATTAGCGCTTACTACTCTCTTGTCTTCCCTAACATCACCTTCTTCCTGCAAACCCTCACCGTTACCATCGGCAGGAGGTGTCTCCCCCCTACTTCTTCCTCCCTCAATGGTGCAGATTCCTCCACTTCCGGTCATAGTCCCGTCGACGTCGACCTTGGTCCCCTCAAGAGTGTGTCACGGTTGCACGCCAGGATTGAGTACGAGGAGGAAGAGGCTCGCTTCGTTCTCGTCGTTATCGGTCGCAATGGCGCTTGGGTCGATGGCGTGTGGTCCGGCGCCGGCAGTCGAGTGCCACTAGGCGAGAGGTCCGCCCTGTCCAACTGTCTCCCCCTTTGGACCCCCTCACATTGTTTACAGGTCTCAGATACAGATAGCCTCTCGAACATTTCATTTCGTACTTCCCCCTCCAGCAGCACTCGAAGACTCCCCCTCACCGTCTTCAGCCTCTTCTGTTCAGCGTGCCCGTTCTCCATCCGTCGATATCACTTCTATATCCCCTCCATCGTCCTTACCATCCAATTCACCCTCCCCACGCACCGCTCCCGTACTACCACCATCAAAGCCTCCACGCTCTCCCGAACCTCAACTCCCGAATTCTAATACAATCCCCCGCACAAAAGCCCTTTCCGCTTCCACATCCACTCCCGTAGCTACCTCCAACGCGCCCACATCTAAGAAACGCAAGAAGCCATCACAACCACCTCCAAAGCCGGATGTGATGCCACCAAAGCCCCCGTTCACGTATGCACAACTATGTTATCGAGCTATAAAGGCAATGGGAGGCAAGGCGACATTGCAAGATATTTGTGGTTGGATGATGGATAGCTACGACTGGTACCGTTATAATGAAGGTGCAGGCTGGGAGGTGCGTCGTACTCTCTTCTTACAATTTCCCCATCTCTTCCTGTCACGTTCTTGTGGCCCTTTTTTCCGTATCTCCCCGAATGATCCAGGCTCTACTTTTCCTGGTCGATGAACTGACGCATTTCTGCAAATTAACTCAGAATTCTGTTCGCCACAACCTGTCCTCAGGACGCGCATTCAAAAAGATGGAGCGTAGCACCGGAGAGCATGGTAAAGGCTTCTTCTGGTCCGTCGACCCACAGTATGAGCATACGTTCGAAGAGCAAGAAGCTCGTGCAGTTGCAGCCGCTCAAGCCCAGTCTCAGTCTGCATCATCTTCAGCGCTTTCGACCAGTGGTAAGGATGGTAAAGGCTCGCGGAAGAAAGATAAGGCAGTCCCGCTGGATCCGCCACTCAAGCGGAGTGTAAAGAGTGGCATTGGGCCACTGCCACCACCGTTGACCTCTATGCCTCTCAGATCGGCAACCCCATGTTCGGGTCAGCTCGCTGGTGGATTGGCGCATGCCCAGACACTCGGAGGGCCATTCACGACTGTACCTAGAGCTGTTATCACAAGGAACGCAAATTCCGGGATTGTCGCACCAGATAGCAAAACGGAGTCCACTAATCCACATCGAATGGGCTCCGTAGTGTCAGTTGGAGGGCCGCTTTCTGCGCTCGGTACCATAACATCCGCTGGGTCGAGTTCTGAATTGACATCGGGGGCTGTGACACCTACAAATACATCTACGGCCGGAATACCTTCTTCAGGATGTGGTCCCTCATCAAACGACGTTTCGTCATCCGTCACGCCGTCCGCGGTCTCAGCATCGCCATTCGCTGCTCTCCCTCCTTCTGTCTGCCTACCGATCATTGTCGGTCCTGTCCCTTCGTCTCACCCTTCAAGTAGCACCGCAGATCCACCACCCATAGTGTTGCATAATAATACCCTCGTTCTATCTCCCGCGATTTTCTCCTCTCTCGCGCCAGAACAGCTCAAGGCACTCGAGGAGATGGGAGCACAGAAAGCATTGGAGGTGCTGCAGGGTCACATCGTACGTTATTTGAAGGAACGAATGGGAAAGAAGAAGAGGAAGAAAGCTGCTGCCAGCGGCGTTGCGGAGAAAGGAGGGACGAAAACCAGCAAGGGTGATTTGTCTGAGCGGTCAAACCCATTTACCACCACTCCGTTGCCTTTACGAACTGCACAGTCGACTCCCACGCCTCAGGTTCCTACTCCACTATCCCAACAATCGGCGGTTGTGCGTTCCATTTCTCAGACAGCGATCACTGGATCAATCTCGGATTTTTGCGTACTAGCGAAGGAGGGTGTCCCATCATCTACGGACGGTAATCCTCCATTTCTTGTACAAGCCCCAGACGATCTAAGATCGCAAACCCCAATGGTCGTCGTTGATGACGAAGATGACGAAGAAGGACGGGTTACGAAAAGGAGAAAGCTTGGGAACGAGATTGAGGTAGGGACAAGGAAGCATGACTCTGCAAGCGCAGCACAAATGTCACAGGCCGTTGACGAAGACATCGAAGTTGACGTGTGCTGACCATTCTTTGGCACCCCTCATACCCACCCTCGGTGTTCCTCGGGCTTGCACTACATCTTTCCTCCCTTCCCCGATCGCAATCCATAACATTAACATAATATCGCATCTGCATCTCATCATACCTCTTGCATCAGGTCTCCTCATACTTGGCGCGAACCTTCTTGGATAACCTCACATCTCCAGTTTGCATTTCGACTTTTCGCGTCGACACGCATGTTACGATTCGCCGCCCCGCATCATGTCCCATCATGTCCCGACGAGCTCACGCATCTACCTGCACGATCACATAGTTATTGCTAATGATAGTGACCACTTTTAATATCATTGAAGTGAAGGAACAACTTCTGTCTTTGCGCGAAAATTGCGCATGGGCGCGGTCAATGCCCAGAAGGTAGTACCATCCGTGATCTACTCTTACCATCGTTCGGACCGTGGCCGATTACACCCCCTTCCCACCAACACTTTCGGGAGTTTCCCTCTAGATACGAGCTCGTGTCATGTGGTGCAATCAAACGCACGACGGAGCGGGCATGCCGCCCCCGCCAAATATGATACAAACGCCCACATCAACCGGATACTTTATTTGATTTCTGGGAGCCTCCATCTCTTCATAGGCATCGTCGCGTAGTTAAGCCGACCTCTGCCCCCGCTTTCTAATATCCGCGGGACCTTATCGATATCATCCGAGTTGGACAGGGTGATGACTTTGGAGGAGGCCGCGTCATGCGTCATACATTCATGGTTGACCTGCCAGTGGGAGAGACATAATGGGATAACCATGGACACATCGGCGTCGAAACGTCAAAAAGAGAAAGATACAATCACCCTGAAGTCGACTTGGCCTCTCACGGAGCTCGGAGATGACCGACTGATGATGGAGTCGGCATGATAAAGACGGGATTGGCAGCCCATGCCAGCCTGTCGTGTGTGGACACGCGCAGCTCCCGGCCAGAGCCGAGTGTCAGTGTAGCACGTTCATTCAGTCCATCCAATTGGCCTCTTCGCCCGTGGGACATCCAAGGTAAATGAACAGGGTGTGCTCCCGTGCGCAGCGGGGAAACGTTCAAACGTCCACGTTTGAAAGATCCTACCTGAGACTTGCAACTGACGCCCATGACCACACTTTGGGGTAAAAGTCGATATCTGTCGATTTTAATCTCCATCGCGTTGTTGACGTTCTTTTTCCGGTCCAGTCCGCTGACAGGGCAGTGACGGCGAACAACATTTTTATTCCTGGAACCTCCGCACACGGAACCCCATGGGCGTGGTCACCTGCTTCGGAGTTCGAAGGCAGCGTTTCCAAGGACAAAGGACGCACATGCGTACAGAGTAATTCGGAAGGTGGGTGTCACCACCCGTGATATGTGGGGATACATAACGAAAATACCGGTCCAGCTCGAACGTTTACGGTCGGCCATTCACGAAGCCACGGACGCCACGTCGATGAGCCAATGCAAAGTTCGCTCGTACCGTACGAATTGGGATTTGATTAGGTGGGCTCGTCATGTGGCACCTCTTATGGGTGAGGCGTTCGTCACGGGGTCTATCTCGGCCTCACAAAAAAAGGTCCGGGTTCTCCGGGCCATGAAGATTTTGCGAAACGGATGTTTACAGGTACCGACGCTATACTGACTCGAGGTGACTCGTACTCCGACCGCTGAAGATCACAAGGTGCGAGGCAGCGCCGAGTCAACGTCCACAAACGATGAGCTCGATTTGCCATCGGTTCCATCACCGTTATCGATGACTGATTGCTAAGGCAGGACGGGACTGGGTTGTTGGTCGGCTGTTCATTGCCGCAGTCTCAGCGCTGCTCCGCCGACGGACCGCCGTTGAGTATGATCCTGTAGTCGAATTATGACTCGGACCTGTCACGCCGACACGTGAGTGTTCCGGTAGGAAAATAGTATGTTCGCGGTCAGGTTTATTAGTACTCGGGCTGACAAGCATTGCTCCGTCGACAAGCCAACAAGTCTCTTGTAAAAATCAACGATGGTATGCAGTCCAAGACCAGCTCGTCAAGCCATTACAAGTCCGTATCTCGTATCTGAGTATACATGTACGTGATATAAATCTTTCCCCTGATGGATGACATGATTGACACCTGACACCTACTTCTAACCTCTCAAGCTCGGTCCGTGGTAACGTTGGTTTCGGAAACGTTGGTCAAAATTGTCCACAATTTGGACAGCAAGCCTTTTGCTCTCTTGATCAATGACTCTGCCATTGTTTGCCAGGATCTCTTTGATGTTATATGCCAAACTGGTGACTTGTTCCTCTTGATATGTGACCTGGTTTTTCCACAGGTCAATTTGCTTCAACAATGTGAGGAAGTCTGGGTATTCTTTTGTAAAAACCTATAATGATGGAATTTAAATTTTGCATTTGTAGAAAACACTATAAGCACATACAAGCTCATCACCAAACAACTCATAGTTTTGTAGTTGTTTGTGAGTATGCTCCAAAGTTGCTCCCCATGCTTTGACTTTTTTCATGTGCCCAGCTTGTGGTGTATGTTTGATGTTCATGGGACTCCTTACAGGTTGACTGTGTGAAGTGGTAGTGACTTCATGACTTGGATGGAGGGCAGCCTGAGGAGGAGAGGGTTCCTTTTTGACTATTGAAATAGCACATTCATTTTATGAATTTTACTTTAGATAACAGACTTGGTACAGACCTTGGTTGGCAGCCTTGTCATTGATTGAAACTATCTTATGAAAAGATTGTGTAAAGACATCATCATTTGAATGTGTTGAGACATTGGCCATGGATGATGCACTGGCAGTTGATATGGCTTCATCTATTAGAAAATCAGGAAACAAACATGGAATAATAAATAGAAAATACTTACCTGAAGTAGAACCATCTGTAGATTGAAGGTCAGTCTCTGTGATATCATTGGTGTCCTCTAAGACTAAATCATAGTCAAATAAGATAATAAACATCAGTGACAAAATCACTTTCCTTGAGGACTTGATGTATTTGTCTTTGTGGAGGTCACCATATTATCAACTTCAGAGACTGGCTCCAACTGATTCTCTGTGATGTTGGGATCAGGCTGTGGCTGGTAGACATTCTATATCATATTGGTCATCCAATTGACTATGCCCAATTGAACATACTCACCTGTACAGGTGCTCTCAAGCTTGGATAATGTGATGCCATATGTCTAGAGTTGACATAGAGGGCATTTCTTTGCCTTTTTGAAGGTCTGTCATTACTGTCAACATGCTTTGCTGGAGAATGTATTGGGAAATAAACACCTTTTTTCCAATAGAGTATGGTCAGTCCTTCCAAGGAAGAAAGACATAGATTGCTGGGCAAGCTGGACAACATCAGCACCACCAGCTTGTTTATTGGAATTTGGTACAATATGAGAATACATGGTACAGGTACAATGAGACAGTGGAAATCAAGTGGAAAGAGGAAGAATCACTAATTGGACATAGCTACAGCCTTATATACACGAGGTCGGAGTTTGAAATCATCAAGACATGAGTCAGCAATTATGTCATAATTGGAAATTTGCACGGTCATGGGTTGCACGCATGTCGTAGGGAATGGATGCAAAGCGGATGCGGCACGGATCAGATCGAGTCCAGAAGTGTCGAGACGACGACGTAATAAAGCATGCTGCCACACACGAGCGGAATTGAGGACAATTGCGATGGGATTGAGCAGAAGTGGGACGTGAGAAAGAACTAGAGTTCTGTCGAATAGCATTAATAAGTGCCGTCAATTTGAAAGAGCTGGAGCTTGCTGCGGGAGATATAGAGCTTTTGTGAGAAATAGGTGAGATGAGGGAATGTCGGAAGAGATAAGAAGCGGAAGCACGTTGCTGTAGTGTTGTGAGGGACGATGAAACAAAATGGATGGTTTACGAGAGGAAGGGTGAGCATGTTGCAAGTGGTGATTGGATATCGAGAAAGGCGGTGGAGAAAGCAAGAGAGGGGAGAAGAGCGATGTGTTGCGCCACGCTGAGTGGCGGACTGGACAAACGTGCGCGAGGACCCCGTGACACCGTGAGGCATTGTTACGTGGTAGAAAAAGATCCGACGTAAGAGCGAGGATGAAGTTGCTTCCTGGCTGTCGTCGAGGTGAGTGCTGCGTTTCGGATGTCCGTCGCTGCTGAACGGAGACGATGAACGCAGGAGAGAAAGGCTTGGTTGGTGTTGCTGAGTCATCAGAGACTGATTCGGATCTCGGAGCACGTGTCTTTCTCCATATCGTCATGATATTCTCTTAACTGAAATTTATTATTATTGCGATCCGTACTGCAGACACCTCCAAGTACTACTACTACTGTCATCTCGTCATGATGATCTCTCACTTCCCTTCACCACCACCCTCTACGGACGTCACTGCCACTTCTTCTCCTCACCGTCACCCTCCTCCCCTCCCTGAACCCTCTCGTCCCTGCTGTCCACAACCCTCTCGCCCTCGCCCTCTCCCCTCTTCTCCTCGCGATCGTGCCCTACTCGCACCCCTCAAACCCCAGCTTCCGCGCCGTTTCTCTGATTCTTCCTCTTCCTCCTCGTCCGAGCACTCCTCTTCCCCGCCTCTCCCGACAGCTGGCATAGGTCGAAAGGTCGCAGAGTCACTCGAGCTCTTCAAAGAGTCCGAGGAAAGACCCCGTTCGTCTGAGACGACTCTGGGCAAGCGTCGCCTTACTACCTCCCACCCGAACGACGGCGTTGCCGAAGCGAGATATGAATTTGTCAAGCGAGCAGACTGGCCAGATCCGGAAACCGCTGCCCTTCGGCGTGAACGCAGCTCTACCGCTCTGGAAAACGTCAGGACCCGCGATGCGGTAGACTCACTCACCAAGAGAGACCCCGACTCTTTGTCTCCGCGTCTCCTCGCACGCGATCCACCCTTTTCCGATCCCTCTCATTGGCGCAAAGAACTTCCCATCCGCGGTAGGCGCAGACAGCGTTCATCCGAGGTGTCCATTCCAGACCCCCATCCTCCCTCCTTCCAACCTTCCCCTGTTACCGTCCCCCAATCCCCATGCATCCGTCCCCACTCAAGAGCCTACCCCCCCTCTCCGTCCCCCTCTCGCTCTCCCACCGATCGCATACCTCCTTTGGCCCTGTACAATTCGGTCATAGATCTGCCCAGCGTGTTTGACCACATTCACCTCCCAGAACCGAGTGTCACGTACCTCCCCGATCTCGGTCTGTCTCATTCGCCGTCATCTACCCCTACCCACACTTTCCCACTTTCGTCCCCCATCCCCTCACCCCCCCCTGCACTTCCATCTCCCTCTCGCTCGTTTTCCCCATGGTCCACCGACGACGAGTCTGCCTGGGAAACCTCTTCAATCACGTCGGACGTCTCGACCACATCAGGAACTTCGGAACACCCACTTTCGCTTTCCCAGCTCGCAACGGTGTCCGGTCCATTCGACGAGGAAGACAAGGCAAGACCGATACTGACGCAAAAGCCCGAGGCCGACAGCGGCCCCTATGGCTCTGATCTTTGGAATGCGGACTCCTTGAACATGGTATATGGTGATTCGGAGGAAAGCCTTCCCCATATCCCCTTGCGTCCTTTCCGTAACCAGGTTGGTGGTCACAGCGCTATTTATAAATTCACAAAAAGAGCAGTGTGCAAGGTCAGTTATATATTACATACACGCCCATTTACGTGTAGCTCACCTCGGCCATACTAGCCTCTCGTTTCACGAGAGAATCAATTTTATGAGGCTGTCGAGCGAGAAGCTCCGCCACTCCTCGGCTTCATTCCCCGGTATCTGGGAGTGATGTTGGTTACCTATCGTCGCGTCCTCAAGGGCTCACCGTCACCTCCCAGCCTAAAGCCATCCTCGTTTCCTGTCGCTGTATCTGATTTTTCTGGCTCTGTGGTGCAAAAGACCATCAGCGAACCCGGTTGTTCGTTTGGAAGCGTGCCTTCTGAACAGGTCTCTCTCCAGGGTACTGGGTTAGAGATAACACTTGAAGAAGCTGAGTTGCCTGAGGTCGCGTTGGATCGTAATCGTCATATTATCCCCAAATGGTTGTTACATCGCCACCCAGATCGTACATCCGCTCGTACTGAGTCGCTGAGACGTGGCGTGGGTGCTCGCCAACATCTGCACGCTACCCAGCTCTCCGGCGCAACTGCATCGAGTCCAGCGTTGATACAAAACCAAGACGGCGCGGACTCCAGTCAGCCGAGTTCCAAACAACCCTCCCTTACTCGGCAATATACGCTCCTACTTGATGACGGCGATTCGCACGACACGGGAGATACGGCACGGGTTACTTCCTCATTTGCGGACCCTAGGTCTGCATGGGGATTAATATCATCGGATGAATCTCGGCCTTGCCGCTCTGATCTTCGTCCGTTCCGCTCGGAGTTAGCGATCGGCTCACAACAGTCACCATCCAGCTGGTTTGGGGGCACCGGTTCCACGACCGTGAACACCAAGCTAAAGGATCACATCTTTAGCACTATCTTACGTCGTTTCCATCGTCGTTACAAACCTCGGTGGATGAATGACTCGCACGCAGAGGACGAAAGGGATGCATCTTCTCGGTCAAGGCAGGCGCTGCCCTCGACGTCGCGCAACGCGTATGGTCCCTTGACGGAACAGCCCGAAGGACAAGAAAATAAATATAACACCACGGCCCTCCGTCGAGCGCGGAGTGACAGCGAGATGGGTCATGATGGACAGAATAACGCCTTTGACGTAGACTATGATAGGCTGGAGGACTTCGTCAGCAGGGAACGGTCAACCTTAGAGTTGGACAGCAAGGATATGATCCTTACTCGGCGACGGTCCCACTCGCGATCTGTAGATTCGCACCCTGTCTTTTTTCCTTCTCCAGCACTCCACGATCAGCCAATTTCGAGCATAAGCGCCAATTCCGCGCCACGTCAGCACCACTTCATTCTTATGGAGGATCTAACAGGTCGTCTGAAGCGCTCCTGCGTGCTGGACTTGAAGATGGGAACCAGGCAGTATGGCATGGACGCTGTCCCGTCGAAGAAGAAAAGTCAGCGCAAGAAATGTGATCGAACGACAAGCCGCCCCCTTGGTGTGCGCGTTTGCGGTATGCAGGTACGTTCCTGTTGATCACTGCGGCAGCCGAAATGCCACTGGCTAACTCCGTAGCTCACAGGTATGGAATCACGCCACACAATCTTACGTTACCCAGAACAAGTATATGGGCCGTGATGTTCGTGCGGACGACTTTCCATCTCTGCTCGCCAGCTTTCTCTATGATGGGGAGCGCCTTCTCGTTTGGCACATCCCGGTCTTACTCCAAAAGCTATATGCCCTCGCTCGTATCGTCAGTCGCCTGAAGGGATTCCGGTTTTACGGCTGCAGTCTACTCCTGATCTACGACGGGGACCGCGATGCCCAGGAGGCTTTTCGAATGTCGGCTCTGGAACACCCGTCGTCGCGGAGTAAACGAGGGGAATCGTTAGAACGGTCGCAGACGCGGTCCAGGAGTCAGGTTGCAGCTCGTTCATTACTACGACGGACGCACAGCGAAGATCTCTTCCTTGGACCCGTCGGCAAACGGACTGGGGAAAAGCGGAAACGCGGAGAGGTTAACGTCCGCATCGTCGACTTTGCACACACGACCACCGGACGGGACTGGGCCCCATACCCGCCCCCTCATGGCCAGCCTGTGGTACACCAAGTGTCGAGTTCCAAGGGGTATCAAGCCGAGGTCGACGCGGAAAGCGGTATCATATATGCTCGCTTCCCGCCCCACTACCCTAAGGAAGCTGACCGCGGGTTTTTGTTCGGCTTGAAGAATCTGACGGAGACTTTGGAGAAAATCTGGAATGACGAACGAATGCGGAGGATAAAAGTCTCGCGAGACGACCCTCCAGTTGATACTTCTCAGCTCCCTCCGCTGGTTACGGATGGCAAGGAAATTTTTGACGAAGTTTTCGATCCACTGGCTGGCGATGATCCAGGAATGTTGTCTACGTAAGTTGGGCTGTTCTGCTAGAGCTGCCCCCTGTTACTGTAGCATGTTACTACTGTTTATTGGTCTTCCCTTTCACATCCCACTGTTCCATAGTATCTGGTTGTTTCCTATCCGCACTCGACTATAGACTCTCACTCACATCACGCTTTGTATTGTTGTCCCAAGGGCGTTTATGAACCATTTCACCTTCCCTTTACTCATGCCTTTAGATAATATTTGCTTTGTTTCGAAAAATACGAGGTCTCTAATCCAATGAGTGCGAGTTCATATGTCTTATGTCGGAGAGCACGAAGTGACCAGAGCCAGGCAAACGGGAAAGGTTCTATTGGTGGAATAACACACGTGGGCAACATCTAGAATAATGGATATCCGTCATGAGTCGTCGCCCTGGATATAGTTGGCGCGGATGTCCTTCCATTGCCGCTAGTATTAGGAACCTCGTCAGCGGATGCACACAATCAGGGCTGTTTTAACTCACGCCCTTGTTCCAGTTGTCCCAGAACGACTGAACAGCGACATCAAAACCGACGCCAAACGCGAACGCTCCGGCAAAGATACTGGAAACGAAGATGCCTGGTCGAATATTCGAACCGAGAAGTAATGTTAATACAGTTGTGTTACGCACTGTTCCGCTTCGCAAAGGTGCTATAAAAGGCGCTGGCGAACTTGAAGTATTTCAGTAAAAAAAAAGCGAATAAGCTAGACGGGGCCGCTACTGACTGCCATTGTGTGTTGAGGATGGATGTAGGAGGCAGGTTCCGGTGATGTCCGAGTTTGAGCGTTCGCAGTCGACATTCCCACGACGGCTCTCACTGTCCTGATGGCCTCTCCACTTTGGACGGCTCGACTCGCATTCCGTCCACATGCAATCCCCTTTAGAGCCCTGTCGCTGCTTCCAGACATCACCTCCGCCCGCCCTCTGCCCGCCAACCTAGAGTTCCCCCCGACAGGACCCATTCCGTACGACAACATTCCCAATCCGCTGACGCGCTTCAAACTGTCCGCCAAAATGATTGCACCCCTTCCAAAATACCACTTTCACGGCATCTTTAGCCGGAACAACACCAAAGTCTACCTGTGTGGACCTGACGGGAAACCGCTCTCGCAAGGCTGGTGGAGTGGCGGGAGTTGTGGGTTCAAAGGCGCGAACCGCAAGTCACATGAGGCCGGGTATCAGTGTGCGGTGCACGCGTTTCGGAGACTGGAGGAGGAGGTCAAGGTCAAGGGCCGCGTTGCGCTCGCGTTGCATTTTTCGGGGTTTGGGAAGGGCAGGTATGCCGTAGAGGGTGTGTTTTTGACGAGCGAGGGGGATAAGATACGTCCGTTGGTCGTCGAAGTAGAGGACAGGACCAAGATAAAGATGGGTGGGACTAGGTCGAAGAAGAAGAGACGAGTCTAGACAGGTGCGCGCACCAATGCATCACCACCGGTGCTTTCGTTCTATGACGCTGACTAGCATCTTCATAGAATGCATTCTATATTCACGTACGATACATCTTGTTGGCATAATTTAGTACCAACGTCGTAAGAGTTTATGGATGGTTAACGATCTATCTCCTTGACATCCCTCAATCGCTGAAAAACGGGTCAGACATGTATTTTTCATAGTCTGGCCTTGCTAACGAATTGAGTGCAACTCTCTTGTCAGTCTCTATGTCGTCTATGAGTGCCTCTGTTTCCTCGCGTTAACATTTAGACACTGTCATAGATATGGTACACGTGCCTCGTGAAATGTAATCAAGCTCGGGACGAATGTATCCCAGCACCAGTGTCTTCAGCTTACACCCGTAAAAATCGGCATCGAAGTAGTGCATGATGTGGATCTCCTATGTGAACGTGAGCACCGGGCCTGGCAGAAACACGCGATGCATACAGCTGTCATGCGTTGGTTCTTGTAGAACGGATTCCAGCCCAGACTCATGACCATGGGCAACACGAGATGGTCTTTTGCTTGGTCGTTCACCGTCGAGTATACTCGGGCGTATCCGTAGTACACGCCAGGCTTGGCGATGCTCGCCATGTGGGTGATGGATTCATCGGGAAGGTTTGCTTAGGTCCACGTCAGGATGACATGAGAGAGTGGATCGAGGACATATACCAGTCGGACATCCAAGGTCCTTGCTCCCTCTGCCAAAGCCGTGTTGTACGATTCCCTCGAGTTGGATTGGGTATGGATCCTCTGGGACATCAGGCCCTACGATGGTTGGTCTGCTTGTGCGGAATGACTGGGTCTCGGTCTGAGACGGTTGTGTGGGTTCTGTAGTTATTGATGCGAGTGTAAACAAACGCTGACCCATAGCGGTAGGACAAGGACAAGGACAACTTGGGACTGACTCATCAACCCAACATTGCGGGTTTCGTGGCTAAATAAGCATGGCGACTACGTTCACAGGCTACCCACCCTATGCGTCTTACCAGGCTCCCTACCCGCTCTATCCAGTTCCACCGGCCCAGTCCGTCAATGGTTCTATGGCAGCCCCTGCCCCTGCCCCGCTTCCACACTTTACACCACACTTTCCCCAACCACCACCCGGCTATCCACTGTATGCCCTCCAGCCCACCAAGGCCCCCAGTCCGCCTCCCGTACCGCCCACCGCGCCGGACATTCCCACCATATCCCCACAAATCGCGTCTAACGAACTTCGGAAACTGATCGTATCGCAATTGAAGTTGGCGCAGTTTGACTCTGTCGAGTCTCAGGCATTGCAGCGATTGGAATTGGAGGTCGTCGCATGTACGTCCTCTACCTCTCAAGCTATTCGTGCCTCCCAAATACTTCTCCTCAGTCGTCCAGACCCTCTTCGAACACGCACACGAGTATGCAAACCTGGCCAACAGGGTGGTGCCAATTGGCACAGACGTCCTCCTCGCGTGCAACGACAGGGGGTTGAAAGGAAAGACCCTGCATAACATCGTCCTCGCTTCTCGATCATCCAGTTAGTTCCCGTTTCCACGCATGACCCCGAGCCATGTATTCAGCCTGGTTTTTCAGGCGTCACAGCAGTATCGTCGTTTGAGCTGCCGCCGCCGCGCGAGGCGTCGCCAGAGTTGCTTGCGTCCGACGACGAGGGTGCACCACTAGTGGTACCAACGACGTTACGCTCCCTTCCGTCCTCCTTCCCACCTCTTCCACCGAAACATACGTACTTGAAAACGCCAGTGTGTATCTTGAAGTTGGGACGTTTCTTCACACTCATAGTTCAATGATGTTTTAGGCGTCTCCACCAAAGAAAGCAGCACTCCCATCTCTCGAGCGTAAACTGAAAACTGCTGGGCTAGTCCAGGAATCTCTAAAGAATCTCTTGACGGTCACTGAAGATAATTTGGGGCAAGAGGATGGCGAGCTGCTCGGACATATAGTTAACTGCGAAGCATCAATGTACCCGCGAAAGCGGTGGAAAGTGGTGCATTGGTGATACCTTGCCGCTCATGCTCCGTCTTCGTTGGTTTCACTTCCATGTTCACTTATACCTTCAATGTTGAATGGCCGACTAAATTACCAGACAGCTGATGCGGTAGACTCGTGCGTTACATGGCAGATAGTCGATCTACGCAAGCCACCTTTCAGACCATAGAGATGTACGACGGGACGGGTCTCCCCCTAGGGTAGCAAAATTTAGGTCGCGGATCCCTCCTGTTGGGCTCCTGGCGAGGGCTTATTAGACCTTGTGGTCCGTGACTGCGTTTTTCTCTTCTTTGATGGTGGCATTACCGTGGACCGCGAGGGTGTGATGTCCATGGTCGTTGTCCTGGGCCCCGTCTCGGGTTGTGACAAACGGGGTCTGCGATGTCTATGTGATTCCGGATTTACACTTATCAGTGGCTCGAGGAATACAATCTGGTTTGGGGGCCGATCTTCTAAGTGGACTGGAGCAGGAGTCGTTGAATAGGGATGTGCAGCGGGAAAGGTAGATTTAAAACGAATGGTGCTTGTGCTCGCTGACGCAAAGTCGGACGACTGAACTCTTTGGTCGATCGGAGCACCCTGGGCGTCCGATTGGACCGCGAGCATCGCCGAAATAGTGTTCGTATCCTTCTGCAGAACAGTATATCGGCTACGACACTAGAAAAGCAATGATGCGAATGCCACAATATCAGAATGGGATTCTACATTACCATAGCTTCCGTCCTTCCATTACAGAGACATTCGGAAATCTCCTTCCAGGAGACGTCCTTGTGATCACGTATACAGGCGAGCAAAAGCCTGTCTTCCTCGTCTGACCATCGACCCCGATTAATACTTGGATTGAGTTGCTCGTTCCAGCGATCTCGACATTGATCGTTGTGTCGGCCGGGAACGTTAGCGGCGACATCTACCCATGAGGAACCGTAGGCAGCGACGGCAGCGGAGAGACGAACATCTTCTTCGGTGGTCCAACTCGTACGTTTAATAGACTCGTCCAGGGTTCTTTGGAACCTGGTACTGCATTGTGAAGGGGTTGCATCTTCTGAGACGTAGCGCGCAACTATAATCAAATATTTTCGGCGAGGGTGTAGGAAAGAAGGGATGAACGAACCAAGATGCCAATTTTCATGCCCATACATACGGATGGCTTTGAGGAGACGTTCGTCAGCTTCCGGTGTCCACTGGTGTGATTTTCGTGAAATCGCATGACGCATGCAATCTAGTGGTGTTCGTCTCGTCTATGTTTTATACTCGTGAGACATCCAAAGGCTTCCAGAGGGTTGCACCTCACCCCCAGCCTGTCAGCGATGGACACCCAGTCTGGCAGACCGCCCGAAGACTTGGCCACAAGGGACTTGACTCTGAGCATTTCCTCTTGACTCCAAGGCTCGTGGTTATATTGAGGATGTTGTTCTCCAAGCCACCGTATCTCGCATTCTTTCGCTGTGCGTGGGATGACAGAAATAGCTGATACCTATGAGCGTTGAGCAGCTCACAGTGGGGGAGTAAGGCCAGAATGTTACCCTCTCGGCAATTCGATCCCAGTCAATACCCTCACTATCCAGACCGAGATCAGGAGCTGTTTGCACACTCGCATCTGGGAATTCCAACGAACCTCTATCATCAAAGATAGGGGATAAGCGACGAGCAAACGATTCGATAATGTTCGCACCTCTTCTGTATATCCAACGCATGTTTGCGATAACCCTCGGCTTTTACCGCCTCTGCGAGAATTTCCAGTTCCTTGGCCTTCACTGAAATCTACGTTAAACGCAACTGGTGGACCAGAACTGAAACACACTTAGGTGTACTTCAGCGAAGCTCTGGTAACGGTTGCGTTTCAATGCATCTTCGTAAAATGGAGATTCCTGGAAAGGTGATTGGTTATGAGGCAAGAGTCCAATGCCGTTCACATACAGGTGATAGCAGCTCTTTTGCTGCGATCGGCGTTGTCGCCCTGACCGAACCACTTATGGCGACGAAAGACCCAACGTCCAGATCCCACTCGTCGATGGATTCAGCCGTCTCCTGCAGTTCACTTTGTTGAATGCGACATTAGAGGAAGAAGTGAGATTGGCATACGACTAGCTTGTCCAATGTTTCCAGCTCAGCTTCGAGTTTCTCGGTGTATGCCTTTAGAGCATGCAAGTGGTCCTTGCTGGCTTGAAGGGCTCCATGAGCCAATTCGACAAGTCCCTTGTCTTCCTGGAACTCATACATAGCAGGCCTTCGGACGAGTACAACGTTGAAGCCTGCGATGATGGTGGATTCATGCCACACTCAGTCACTGGGACATTGTCAATAATGAGTGTTTACGACTACCAAACATTATATCCCTTACGTCACTCGTCCAAACTAGCACTAGTATTGATCACGCCCTTCTTTTCTAACCTAAACCACTACCTCATCACAACCATGGCTCATGGTGCAGCAAAACGTATAGGTACTCATTGCTACACGTTCGCACGAAGGAAGGAAGATTGACTCTGACTCTTACTAGCCGGGCAGAACGAACACGCCATCAAGGTCCTGCGTCTCGGGATGTTCATACCCACCATCCTATCGATTTTGCTCCGTCTTTTATTCAGACGGAGCTCCCTACCTCCCTCAAAAGGTTCACTGGTTATATACGTCGTGACATATCTTCCTGCGTTGTTTTTATCGCGATATTTAGAGGGCATCGGAACCGTACGACGTGATCCAACAACAGGAGCCATTATCTCCTCTGGCGAGGACCTCAGCCAACCCGGTGTTACGGAGTGGTGTTTTGACATTTTGTATGTCACCTGTACGTGCAAGAAATATCCAAGCTTACTCTGGTTCACGTATGCATGTAGGGGCATGTCAGATCGGAAGCGGAGTGTTCGGCGAATGGTTTTGGTATTTCTACTTACTGGTACGTTCTACTCTCGTTACAGACGAGTGACATCTGACCGCCACAAGATCCCTTCGTACGCTGCATTCAAACTGTGGAGTAACTTTGTCGGTCCCATGATCGGACGCCCATCGGACAATTCCGCGCAAGAACCCTCCAGTGAGAAAAACACGCCGAGTAAACGACAGGAGAAGCTTCGCAAGCGGAGCGAGAAAGGCGATCCTCGAGTCCGTACTGTCCACAAATGACATGTGCTTGCAGAGTAAACACTCTGCCCCTTTTACTCTCCGGGGCGTGAAGATGATTTCTTCCATGCATTATATGATATGTAAACTTCCAACAAATTTATATATTTGCTCACACCGAGGTGTAGTGCCTGAGAAGTTGTTGGTGCGGTTGTTGCACAATTTCATGCTGCGCGAAACCGATCGTACGATTCACGGACATGACTGAGGGTGTCGAATTGCATGATACATTAATCACCGTTTCGCAATACAACTTAACCCCTGCACAAGGCGATCATCTTAAGCGGGGATCGAGCTATGTCGCAAAGCCTCATTTCTGGCCACGTGATCCGGGTTCCTTCAAGCTTTCTACTCTCGCTCTTCTTGCCTTTGCTTACCACCACCGACCATCATTCTAGACGACATCAGTTACTTATTCCTGAAGCTTCTTTCGTGCCATGGATACTTGTACAGATGCGCAACCGACGCTCGGCGATACCTGCCAAAGCACGGACGTCCAGAGTGCTGCCGTGGATCACAAGCCTGAATCTGGCGACACTGCGCTGAATGTGGACTCGGTTTCAGATGACATCATTATATCTCCTTCTAACGTGGGTGTACTTCCAGAAGGTCATGTACTATCTAGGTGCTTATATGCACATATGCAGCGACATCTGACTCTTGTAGTAGACGGTGACGACAATGAATTCAACGGGGGACAGTTTGCAGCCTATCCGCTCGAGGTGCGCCCACACTCTTAACCGCCTGGTGACCGACTGTTGTGCGCATACATGCATCCTGATCAGGAAGACTCGAAAATCCAGATGGCGAGAACCGAGTTCAATGACGAACAAGGCTGCATTGACCCTCAAAGTCACTCTGATCAGGACGTCGTTTCTGCTAGTTCTAAAGAAGATGTACGAAAACGCTTGAAATTCAGCTTCTCGCACTTATCTCTTGCGCAGACCCCATCAGAGCACGCGGTCGTTCCCCTAAACCAATCATCCGCGATAAATATCGATGACTCGGAAACTCCTACACTTTCCAATTCTCAAATGTCTCCTTCATTGTGTATCAGGACAGACTTCTCAGTCACAGCCTCGGATGATGAAGCAGCAGCAGGCCCAAAGGACTGCCAAAACTGGACACCACGTAACGAACAAGTTGTCCCACACAGAGCCGGTCCCGCTCGTCCGATGGACGAAGACGGAGCTCGAGAGGATACCGATTATCCCTGCGAGGCTTTCCCCTCTTCCCAACCTCCCAGCTCCAGTCCCCCACAGCTATTTTCTTCCTCGCCTTGTGCATCCTCACAGTCCTCGAACAATGGTGTCGAACCTTCGAAGATCGTTCGAGTACTTCGTTTCCCTTACTGCATGCACTACCACTAAATCGCGTGCACTCCACAGGTTTTCGCTGATGGGGTGGAGGCTTGTGCGAGCTCACATGGCTGTACCCACGACGACCAGGTGGTATTGGTTACTCGAGATGAATCTACTTCAGAACCCAACTACTTACTGGGCTGTGACGCCACTAACGTCGAAACATCACCGAATTACAGCCTGGGTGTGGATCCTACTTCTCGAATCGACGGCGACTTCGGGCCGTTTAAGCGAATGACTCATCGGTGTGACGTACGGTTGAGTAAAACTTGGTTTCCACTCGCTGACGTTTTGCATGTACTGTAGTCTGGTGAATCGCATGAATTACGACCGCCAAAGCGTCCGGTAGGTACTACCGTTTGTGGAGTCTCAGTTTTTCCACGATCATACATACAGAAACCGGGCGCCGAAGTATATTTACCCCCCGCACCGAAGCGTGCCACCGTAGCTTCTCATCATCGCCAATTCAAAAAACTGACCGCCCCGTTTCGACCACCAACGAAACTTTCTGTCGTCAGGGACGAAGCAGTCCAGACCATGGATAATGGGCACACTGAAACGATTACCAGTTCTAGGCCAGAAATAGGCCGGGGTAAATCCGAACCCAGCATCCCCGCCACACATCTCTTCCGTTCAAAGCCCAAGGTTTCAAATACATCGAGATCCGCTGGTCAGTTCAAATCGCCACTCGTCAACAAGGTGCTTCCCGGGGATTCGATACGCCTCACACCCACGGTCCAGTCACTCGAACGCAAATTACAGTTGCTCAAGCGCGCCATCAAAGTCAAGGAAGATAATGAAGAAGAGGTCCTTGTCAGACTTGCCGGGAAATGGATAGAAGCGGGCAGGGAAGTTGCTTATGACCTCTGGGACGCCACCAAGGACGCTGTTGATCTCGAGGGGAAGGCGACTTTCGTCCGCAAGTCATATGGCTGGAACAATACCACCGAAGCGAACGCGCCTTGGGGCTGGGACACAAAGCCCGAAGGCACAGGCGAAGGATCTTCCGATCCAGATTCATCGGTGGCCTCTTACACTGCCCAACGGTTGGTTCCAGAAGAAGATGACGACGGTGTCTGCAACCACACCTTGGGTACCATGCTCCGTCAGCTCGGAATCGATCCGCAGACATTTGGCTGGGACGATGACAGGGAAGCTTTTTGCGACTAGCTGGCCGTCCGTTGTAACCCCTAATGATGTTGACACCCGATGACTATTGTATCGAGTGAAATGTTTTAAGACGCGGAAAACTACCTGTTTCCGTATCGATACCTTGTTTGTAAAATACAGAGTGACGAGAATGATTCTTCTGGTGGCAGACATTGATGGTGCATGGGACGAGATGAAAAACATCTCGATATAATGACGAAGAGTCAGTAAGAGTGAAGGAAATGGAGCATACGCTCCTCGAAGTTACGCAGCGGTCTGCGAAACCTTCCGTGGCTGGTGATTCAGAATAGAGCTTGAGGTATTATCAGATCAGATAACAACTTGAAATGCGGTATCATTTCCAGTGAATTATATGTTAACTACAGTGCTGTTGAAGCAATACACCAAGTGAATCGATACACCGAGCGGTTGAATGGAGGGTATACTTAATTCTACAATTGCAAAGATTCGACTCCGTTGTTTAATGCGAGTAGTCGTATCTGGAGATATTCATCAACGTCCGAAGTTCACAGCAGAGCGCCGACACTCACTTCTTGTAAAATACCTCCGAATCCGTTGGAACAGCCTTGAGCCAATGGTCAGTAGATGTAACAATGTAGAAAGAAAATGGCACGAACATCTCGTCGAGCGCCTCGAGACTTATTGTGACCAAGCTGCTCAAGCTTACGGCGATGATCACGATCCTCCCTGAGCCACTGCAAAGCAACGTCATACAGAGATGGCTTGTCGGTGTTATCAAATGGCCAGGGAGTAGGTCCCTTCATGAAGGAACCTAGACGCATGTGTGCAACGTGGGTGGGAAACACGGCCAATCCATCGTATATATGTGTAGCATCTGTACCACGGTAAGCTGTGGTCCGATAAAAACAAATCGCACGCACAAACAATGGTCGCTCCACGCGCAATGCTGTCATTCCGAAGGAACGTGAGCAACTCGTCGCGCACCAGGACGTCGAGATCAACCGTAACCTAACGATGGCGTGGAATGAGCGCTGCAAGAATTCTGAATAGAAATGAGCTGACTTCGTCCAATAATAGGACATTCCAAGGAGCCATGAGACCCATACAGAGCTGAACGCGCCGCCGTTCTCCATCCGAAATTGCATGCATGTGCCAGTCTAGGTCGATGTCCAAGATGTCGAGCAGTTTGTCCCTGCGTTCCTTGTGCCTGTAACCTCCAACGGAATCTAGGAAGACAGACACTACGATATCGCTTCGAACCACGGGATTCATCGCCCTGATCCATCAGGGTCGGCGCGCAATTACAGGATGGCCGAAGCTTGAGGTAACTCACCATTCCGTACCGAGGAATGCAACACCAGGCGGTGACTCCCTGAACACGTCCTTACCATTGATGCGAACGTTTGCATCTTTGATGAGACGTTTCCCGGCGAGGATCTGCAATAGGGTGGACTTTCCCGCTGGAAGATGTGAGTCCCTTAATGCGTGCGGACCGTAGTCGGAGGAGAGCGGCGAAGAACACACCTCCATTGGCGCCGATTATGATGGTTCTAGACCCCGGTGGGAGCTGGAGGGAAACGTCAGAAAGCGCGGGTATGTCGGTTGCACCGTGGCAGTATGTCAGATTGTGTACTGTGATAGCGTTGGTGCCAAGCTCTGACTCCGCTGACATGGCTCAGGACGCGCAAGCTCGCCGTCGGATGGTGCTAGAACGTTCTGTCAGGATTGCAGAAGCTCGTACAGCCTTGGATTGGGTGGTCGTGGGATTCTTCCTTGCCAAATGTTCACTCTGACAATTGCACTAGTACCGCCGAGAATTTTTGGGGCCTGTACTATGTATCCAAACATGTCACACCACAGTGTTGTAGTCCTATGCAGAGTTTGGAGGCGCTCAGACGGCATGCTCAAACGAAAGGTATCACCATTGTGACATGTTCGACTGTTAAACTTGTATGAACAAGCAAGCTTTCGAATGTCGGAGGCAGGGTGAAACCATACTGCCTAAAGGGTGTGAATGTGCTTGAAACGGGGTGCTATCTGGCGGCGCAAACGGGCGACACCCCGGGGCCCAGGTCTTAGTAAACTCATTTGGGCCGCGTTCTGATCTCACGATTGGGGTCAAGCCACGTAGATTATCTCGGAATACTTGGCAAGGCCGGTCATGCTAACTTACGGATATCAACATCCGAGGCTTGAGCGAGTGGGAGAAAAAAAAGCTCAACCGACCTCTGGGACCACATGCCTGTATGCCCGACCCGAAGAGTGAGAATTAGTATTCTTGAAACAGGGAATAATGTGATGACTGTCCTTTGAGGAAGGGTCGGCGATCCTTACCTCGGGTTAAATGCGGGTTTGTTGCGAGCATCCTAACAGGGATGAAGCGAACGGGAAGGAGCTCCGGTAGAGAGAAGAGCAGATACGGTGTAGGGCACTAAATCCATCAGGCCATAGCCATCTTTGATCGAATTCTGATGGTGGAATATGCCGGACTGGTGGAACCGGTGGGGTTATAGTACGCTTTCGATAATTCTCAGGACTTCGAGCAAGACGTTCATGGGGTTGCCCGGGGATCGGCATTCAGTATCTTGGCAGGGACATCCTGGTAGGACCATGTACTGCTAGAAGATCATGTGGACGACGTTGTGCAGGTCGCCTCACAACATATCTGTGAATCTCGAGAGCGCTGTCTACAAGAGGGTGGCAGTGATGTCGAGATCAGCGCGGTCGCGTGGAATGACGATGAGATTGCGCACAGGGTACTGTAACGTTAAGATGTGTACCTGTCAGTGGAGGTCAGTTGAGTCAAACGTGTGGGAAAAGTTCTCATACACTTAACGACCCCGTAACCTACTTTCTCCTCGTCGTCCTCGTTCCTCGTGGCGACTGCGACTTAGTCTTTGTCCGTATATCAACAAGTTCTCTACTCAAAGCACACACTCCTTTGTCTCTTTCTTTGTCTTTTTCATGCATCTCGAACTATCTTCACGACAGTGCGTTTCCTGCTCTCCGCAGCCACCTGCCTGCACTTGTTCTACGGACGAGACCTGCATCCAGATCACTCAGTCGGTGCCATCATTTTCCGGTCTTTCATGTCTGACCATCTGGTTTAGGACATGCAACGCTTGTCCAACGTTTACCTGTCGGCCAAGTTCCTCGAGCACCAGCAGTAGTAGTGGAGGTATCAGCTCTGGGGCCCTTGCTGGTGCAATAGTTGCAGTTCTACTTGTCCTGGTCGGCGCTTTGGGCGTGTTCTTCTTGTATCGCCGTCGTCAACGTGCACGTCAGGCTCATGATGCAGCTGCCGAACCCAAGCAGGACGTCCCAGCCCCGGCCGAAGCAGTCCTCAATCGTCCTGATCCCATTGAAAAGCCTCAACCATCCCCTCAACTACCTCCACCTTCCCCGACGTCACCGACGAATAATGTTCGGGTCTATCCGTCAACGGGAAATAGTGTCATCGACCTCGATCCCCGCTCCCGCTCTCGCTCTCAAGCTTCTCTTCCGTCCACACGTGGTGCCTCTGGTAGGCAATCCGCAGGCAACCCGTTTGATGATGGGCATTCCATCCAGACGACTTCGACAACCACAAACGGTACCAACGTTATCCCAATTGCCCTGGTATGCCCTCCGTCTGCTCAGCCATCTCCTACACAGTCAGAATCCGGTTCCTTCACATTCAATTTCCCAGTGCGCCCCGTTCGCCCATCGGAGCTCGTACTAGATAGTCCCCAGCACCAAGTCGAACCTCAATTAGGCACACCCTCTCCCCACTACGCCCACTCTCAACGCTCAGAGTTATCTAGAAATTCATATGCCTCGAATGCTAGTTACTCTAGCGATTTCTTGAACGAGGCGCCCATGATTGTTACGCACACTCAGGGAGTCGTTCGGCAAGTCGTTGGCAAAGTTAAAGCGGAGGTCATTCAGACTTCGGGCACTGTTAGTCCGACGTCGGTGTCGCATCCTTCCACGGACGGTTTGAAACCCCCTTCGGTTACATCCCGTCCGCCCATCCGTTCACCTCTCGCTGCGACTTCATTTGGACCTGAGGACATTGTTAATGAAACGGAGGAGGATCCTGATGTCTCTGCTCGCAGTGATCCGTTCGGGGATCATCACGCGCCAGCCAATCAAGTCGCTTCTGATTCGCGTGTCGAGCCAGGTTCGGCTGGATCTGTTCCATCTGCACGCCTTGGATCTGTTGTCAATGACGGCGATGTCACGAGGGTGACCGTTGATCCTGACCAAAAGTCGCCACACAGCAATCCCACGACTAAACTAACCCCTCCTTCGGCCACGCCTTCTGGTACACTCCAGGAACAGCAGCAACGTGCTTTGGCTCACGCTCAAGCGCAGGCCCGTGCTCAGGGCTTTGACAAGGCCAAACGAATGTCGGGAACATCCATGGTTTCCACGACATCTACCCGAGCGGACTCGATTCTCGAATCGTTCCCTTTCGTCCCGCCATCTCCTATATCATCTCGTCCAGTTCGTTCGCCACCTCGTTCGCCACTGGGTCAGCAATCGATTGCAGCAACTCAACTGCAAACATCACTGGCGGTACCCGCCGCTTCACTTCCCCTATCACCTGATGAAGGAAACACAGACGTAGAGGCGTCGTTGCCTCCGTTGACCCCTCCCAGCCGCCGTGTCTTGGGAATGTCGACAGGCTCTAACTTATCCACAGCTTCGTCGGGACTTGGAAACTTTCCTTTCCAAATAGACCACGGAGGAACGGAAGCTTCTCAAACCCCTCCATCGACTTCCCAGGGGCGCCAGCGGGCCAGCCTGGACACTCTAGCACTTATGAGTGACTTGACGTCATATCCTCTTGGATATGATCGAGATGATCATGGTGTTCCACCCCTTCCAAAAAGCTAGACACGCTAGATTTTACTTTGTTCTACTGAATGAGATCACACCGTTTGGCTGGTTCGACAAGCGGGTGTTGTGTGTATCTTTTACTTGTAAGCATTGCTCACTGACACTTTCTTGGCCAGTACTTTACTATCAGACATGTCTCGGGCAATGTCTCAATTTTTTTTTTTTTTTTTTTGCGTTTGAACATGTTAGCTTTGGTTTGCCTTAACCCTCGGTAGTTTAGTCCCGAGTTTCGCTGCCCGTTTCTTTCGTCTGGGTCTTGTGATGTTGGCTAAATTTTTTATTTATTTATATAACGAAAATTGGATTATTTTTTCTTTCGGAAGGTTTACATGCCAGTCACAGATGTCACGGCGTGACATATTATTGAGTTATCAACGTAATGGCACACATTGTCCTCGTTCAACTTGTTTGTGTCTCGCTCTGCAATCTGTCTCCATGGATAAAGAGATAGATCAACTTGTCGAGATGGTACGCTCCATTTCCAGATGCGTTGTGTGAAAATCAACATTCGTTGTTAACTACCAGGGGGCAACCGTGCCACAAGCGCGGGCTGCCTTGCGGAAGTACAAGGATGTCATGCAGGCAGCAGAGCGTATTTTCGATGGAGAGTTTGCAAGCGTCACGGACGGCGATGGCGACGTGCGGATGGTACCAGTTACTCCAACGGGTCCGATGAGCCCCTCGCGTTCCCCCTCTGCACTTGTACGTACGGACTCATTGTTGTAGCATCACCTGTTGATGTCTTTTAGTCTCCAGAGCAACTAGATGAGGACGAAGATCTCGACATGCGAGACAACGATAACGAAGATGATGGCAAGTTCATACGGTTACCAGTAGACGTACCCTCACTCCTCACCATCAGTTGATGATTATATCGACTACGACTCCGATTACGAGACAAGACGAAATACCGGAGAGGTTGACCCGTATGCAGGCAAGTATGAACCTTTGACCGTTTGATCTGGCGTTAACCCGCACTGCAGGTATCTTCTTCTCCAAGGATCGGCGCGAGGAAGTAATCGAGGTGGAGGAAGAACCTGAATCTGCCGTTTTTCCGGGATCTAAGGAGCCGGTCAAGCTCATGATGCAGGGTGACTGGATGAGGGGCTGTCCTGAGGGCACTGAGCAGACGTTTTTGTTCGCTCTATATGACTTCCTTAGCAACGACAAATGCCCCTGTCCTCAGTCGTGTGGGTATAAGCTTGATCGAAAGAGAAGTGACTTCTTTCCGCTTTTTGTGAGTTGCAGCTACAATATTTTTTTCCGTCCGAGAGTTCACCATGCTCTATAGCCTGAATTTTCGACCTATATGGAGCATCTGCGTCGTAACGTGAGGCAACTGTGCCCCAATTGCAGCACCGAGTTTTGTTTTGCATGTGGTGAAACGATCAATCCCGGAAATAATCATACAAGTGCTTCTGTCGACGTCAGCTTGTTCCACTGTCCGAATCTACAAGGCGCTATACTAGGCGTCGGACTTGCAATGTTGGAGGCGATGTTTGTGGAACAGAGACGCCAGTTGGGAGAAGAGCAGAGTCAAGGAGCCGCAAAAGCAAAGTCGAGCAAGAAACGCAAGATAGATCTTTTTCATCTTCATACACCTATCGCTAACGGTGACGATGATGAAGATGATGCATATTATATGTCCTTGCCGACCGGGAAAAAGGCTCGAGGAGGGACTGGATATGCGGGTGAGGGCCGCGAGGACGTAAGTTGCAGGTCCAGTAGCACTGGTTGTTCCACTTAACATTCTCAGACTTCCGGGCAAGTCGAGGCGCAAGCTCAACAGCGCGTCAAAGATGAGAAGATTGGTTCACTCCTCTCCCAAATTAGAGTTTATCTACCCTCGCTCCACAGAGAGGGTGGGGCCCTTACAAGTGATTATATGGTCCATCCCACCGCGTTGGCGCATCTACGCCGGCGCTTCAATTTCCTCTGTTCGACCCTCCTTCGAAATGATTCATTGTCGGACATGTCTGATAGGTCCATCCTCTACTTTGAATTGTTCGAATGGCTTGAGGTGAGTAGTGTTCTTTGGAGGATTCTGCTATGATACTATTCTTTATCCAGACTATCTCCAATCATGAAGCTTTAGCAAGCATGATGGCCATGCCTATCATGGTCGCTGGATCGATCAAGTCTGTCGCTCCGAAGAAGGTTGGCAAAGGCAAGTCAGTCATTCGGGAACGCACAATCATCTACGAAGGCAGCGCCGGGCCTCGTGAGTTGCTCGAAAGCATTGTCATACAAGCACAGGCAGCCATCAAGGGTCTTGAGGGAATCAGGTCTGCAGAGCCCGAAGAAGAGGAGATGACGGAGGAACAGAAACGAATGACTACGGACAAGGGAAAGGGCAAAGAGAAGGAATCGTCCCCGGCGTTATCGGATGAGAACCAGAGGTTACTCGCCTTCTGTCAACGAATTCTGATGACAGCCAACGCTATCGATCGTTCCTTGCGAGAGACAAAGGGTGATGCCTTCGTCAATAGGTTACACGCGTCGTTGCCCAAGATCGCGTCCTCTTCAACATTTGATCTTACGTCGCTACAAGTTGGCGACACTGAAGAAGAGCGGCGGAAGGCATATGTTGACTGGGCGACGCAAGTACGATTTGAGTACTGCGACCTCACTGTACCCCCTACAGACGCGATACCAATTGAAGACACAGTACCACATTACAAGTTCTTCTTCAACAGTGAAGCACGGATGCTTGCAAGCTCGGATATTCCAAAGCGTTCACTTGCTATTGCGAAAGAGGTACTGAGAGTCGAAATTTTAAGCGCTGGCGCTGACAACCCTGATCATTCCTAGCTTGCTGTGCTAACAACCAATCTTCCCGTTTCTTGGGATTCGTCGATCTTCCTGAGAGTAGATGAGAACCGCGTCGATGTCATTAAAGCACTTATCATCGGCCCAGAAGGAACACCGTGAGTTCGTCTTTCGAAGCTTGTTCAGCGACTGACTCGATCTGCAGGTATCAGGATGGGTGGTCAGTACCGACTTAATCGATATGGCAATTATCCGAGCTGAGACCTTGCAGTTTTCTGTTCGATATATTTCTCGGACCGAGTTACAACCAATCGCCGCCCAGTGTGAAGTACATGACGGTAATGCGCAATGCTGAGTGGGTAGATATCGTCTGACTCTTCCTTTCCCGCTCGAAGACAAACGGTGGCAAATATCGCTTCAATCCCAATCTGTACGCGGTAAGTACACTCTGATAATAGGTTAGTGTATACCTCTCACCGACCGATCCGCGGCAGGATGGTAAGGTATGCCTGTCCCTTCTCGGCACTTGGACTGGCCCTGGCTGGATATCAGGCCGGTCGACATTACTGCAGGTAAGTTATTTGCTGGTAGAGACCACGATCTGGTAGACGGATCGTATTTCAGGTTCTAATCTCTATCCAATCGATGATCTTGTGTGACGAACCCTACTTGAATGAGCCAGGATGGGCAAATGGTGGCGGAACACCGCAATCCAAAGCATGTAAGTCGGTCAACCATGGATCGAAACTTTGCTGATAATCGTAGACTCGGCAAATGTGCGGCGAATGGTTGTAAGAACTGCGGTACGGGTCTCGTTCTTTCTTTCGATTGACGATTCTTACGCACCCGCCGCAGATGTTAGGGAACTTGAAGACCCCTCCCGAGCCATTTGGCGACGTTATTCGCACTCACTACCGACTAAAGGCACAAGCTGTGTCTGCTCAGCTGGACAAGTGGCTCGCCTTGGACGATGGAAAACCTATCTCTGGTGATGCGTTCAATATTTCCGGGAGGGGTGATACTGGTTCCAGTTCCAGCGCGTTTAAGAAGGACGTGGAGGAGACGCAGAATTTGTTGAAACAGCTGCAGACCAGCACGTCTTGAGTAGGGTTTTATGCGGCTTTTCTAGGGTCATAGAACGTCGGTGCATGGTACTTTGACTACATATCATGTGATTGCCGAGAAACAATGTGTGAATTCTCCGCGAATAGCAGTGCAAAAGCAAAGATACTTCCAAACCTCCAACGACTTACGGTCATGAGTGACTCTGCCCTCCATGCCCTAGCTGGCGCCGCCGGAGGGATGGTGGCAATGTCGGCAACCTAGCGAGTACCGTTACCTTTCACGTCGACGATGCTTGTTAATTCGACACGAATAGTCCGCTGGTTGTCCTCTCAACCCGTGCAGCAGTTGACACCAAGCCCGATGACAAGGTACTGTTGTCACACAATCCACCATCATTTGCTGACATCGCTGTCACATCTGTCAGAGTTTTTCACAGGTGGTGCTAGACATCCTCAACCGAGAAGGTTTGCGGGGGCTGTATAGCGGGCTAAGCTCGAGCCTGGTCGGCATTGCAGTTACGAATGGGTGAGCTATTAGGTGGCATTTCGTTTACTTTTCCTTAGTCACCATCATGCAGAGTCTATTACTATTTTTACGAGCGTTCGCGAAGCGTGCTCATAAATTCAAGGTCGGGGAGCAAGGCGCTTAGCACAGCCGAGTCGATGCTCGCTGGCCTCATTGCAGGTAAGCAGTCCGTTCAATTAAACCACTGATCGATCGTATTTTGAATAAATGACACAGGCTCTGCGACGACAATCATCAGCAATCCTATCTGGGTCGTTCAAACTTCCCAAGCGGTTCACAGCATGACCGACCCGTCAACGTCCAATGCCAGAAAGCTCGGCATATTTGAGACTATCCAGAAGATCGTGTCCAAGGACGGTCTGGCGGGGTTTTGGCGGGGCATCGGCCCGGCGCTCGTCCTAGTTATTAATCCGGTCATCCAGTATACGGTGTTTGAACAGCTCAAGAACATGCTGATCAAGAGCCGTCTGGCGGGTTTGCCACCGGGTCAACGTCGCGCTGGTTCAGCGGTGTTGAACGATTGGGATTTCTTTTTCTTGGGCGCGTTTTCGAAATTGGGTGCGTGCACGGGTGGCTCGAGTGTTTTACTGTGATCGTTGACGTTGACTTGTTGGACGACATTACATAGTTGCCACCGGGATAACGTACCCCTACATGTAAGAGGACCCACGTGTGCCGGTTTTTTTCTTCGAAGTGACTGATGTATTTGTAAAGCGTCGTCAAGAGCCGACTGCAATCGGGCAATGCGAGCGCCGAGCGTTACAAGTCTGCATTTCACGGGCTATTGACGATTTTCAGGGAGGAAGGAGTTCAAGGACTGTATGGCGGTGCACGGAGTAAACTCCTCCAGAGCGTGCTCACGGCTGCGATCCTCTTTGCAGCACAGAAGCGGATATACGATTTGACCAACAAGGTGGGGGACCGCAGGTAATCTCGGATCTGTTGATTATCGTGGCTGACGCGAGATTGTGCGCAGGCTGTCCTACCAATGAAGAAATAAAAGTAGTTAGACCTACGACAGTCAGGTACTCTACCGTAAGCTACCTCTTGGAGATGTATTTATTTATATATACGAGACCGTCCTATCTGGAACATATCCAAGTAACTGATCGTAAACTTTGCCTTGCGCTGGATGTACAAACTTCTCGAACGCGCTTTACACAGCCACTCGGTTGAGTTAGATGCCTCCACCACTTCGTCTCAACGCTGTGGCCTTTATCTCACCCCAGAATCACCCTATTCTGGTGCATACATTCCAAAAGGGTCAGGAGCTCAAGTACCACTACGTGGCCCACACGAGCCTGGACGTCATCGAAGAACGCAGTCAGCCCCATATTCCATGGACCATTGCACGACACATCTAATGGGTCTCTTTCTTTGCACATCCATGATAGCCGCCACTACCGGCAGCAGCACAGCCAAACCGACGGATGGCTACCTCGGGCTGTTGTATGCGATGGACGACGTCGCTGCATACGGCTACGTCACCCCGCTCAAGGTCAAGATCGTCTTGGCCCTCGCACTGACCGACTCGGTGGTGCGAGACGTCGAGGTCATCACGGTGCGCTCTCGTCTTTCTGCCGTCCTTCGCCCTTGTTCTTCTTCAGCTCACGGTGTAACGGCTTCCCGCGTGACGATGGCGGACAGACGTTCAAGGCGTTGCACATGGCGCTCTACCAAGCCGTCTCGAACCCGTTTCTCAAACTCGACGTCGGGTCGGATCCGACCGCTTCCGGCGACCAGCTGCCGTACCTCGCCGTCGGGAGCACGCGGTGGAAGACGTTTCGGAGAAAAGTGGACGAGATAGGTAGAGCGCTGGGCAATCAGACGATGTCCTGAAAAAAAAAAAAAGCATGATCATCATCTGTTTGCGTGTCCCGTTCGTGTGATGTTCGGTCGCCCGAACTGGTTCGCAGGCTCGTCGTGGTGCAACGGCTCCCTTGAGCCAATTTTTTCCTTCCACGGCGCTGCCTTCCCTCGACCGGGAACTGGGACCAAACAAGGAGCGTGTCCCTCCAATGACTCAGGCTCTCCGAGCTCTCCGGGTTTGAGACAGATACGGGGACGACATTCATATTGCATGTATACAACTTGAACGCTTGATGTACTATTATATACCCAACATCGCTTTATTGAGTTGGTCTACCGCTGCGCTGGCTTCCTTGGCCATCGCTCTCACTATACTATCTTCGTCGGTCGAGGCGACGTATCCCAGTGTGACCTTTGCCCGCCTGAGGAGCCCAACTGGCAACTTCTCCACGGTAGTGCCATCATACGTTGCGAGGGTGAGCTGCTGGAGCAGCGTCGTCCAGAAATGCAGTGCAGCGCGACGCAATGGCGGTAGCTTAGGGTCGACTGCGGTGGGCTTAGAATCGAGAACCTCTACCGGCACGTGTCCTTCGGTTTTGGGTTCCTCTCCATCACCGCCTTTTGGCGGCAGCGGTCGCGCAACGGATACCATCTCTACTTGAAGGAAATCGATCATGCTTGCAGCCAGGTCATCGACGTAACCAATGACGGACACCCTGCTGGTCTTCACACACTGGGTGAGCAACGATACCGCAGAAGTCCGGAGGACGGTCGGCGCGTAGCTCGAGCGGAAAACCGATATGAGCCGTGGGACAATAATATCCGCTGTTGGTTCGGCCCATCAGCCAACGGTGCTACGCCCGCTCGCTCAAACATACCATAGAGACCGAGTGCATCCCCACATCGCCTGATGACTTGTCCCAGCGCTTCGCCAACACGGACTTTTGCATCCACTTCCTGTTTCGACAATGTCCCCACCGAAGAAGCGGAGAGGTTGTGTGTGTACGTCTCGAGGAGGCTCCCCAACACGTCTTTGCCGAACGCGTCAACCATTGCAGAGAGGCCCTGCACAGCGTTGAGGAAAATATAAGAATCATCGTCTTGCACAGATTGCATGAAGATGGACATGATCGCGGGCCCCAATGCCGCGTCTGTCGTAGGGGCCGATGCGCGAGGACGGGACGAGACGAGCTGCCTCAATAGTAACAGACCATGAGCTCGAACGGGCAGAATTGGGTCTTGAAGAAGCTTCAAAGCCTTCTGGTATATCTCTCGGGGGTCATCGTCCTTTCTCCGTGGCGCCGACCAAGATGTCGAGCTGGACGCGAGTCGAGCAGTCATGACCATTCTAGCTTCTCGAGCTAGGCCCCTAATTGATTCCGACGTATCTTTAGAAAAGGGCTCGAGAAGTGAAAAGATGTCATTGAGCACGGGGGAGTGCCGCGCGGATAGTTCGGGATTCGCTGTAAATGTAGTCATATTTTTTGTTCATAAAATACTCTACACTCTTCGTACCTTCCAATATAGCGAGGAGGAGGTTGATCGCGGTCGCACTCATACTGTTTTCACCTTGTTCATTATCCGCTCCTTCCGGCTCGTCATCACTGTCACCATCTCCGAAATCCTCTGTGTCGTCTACGATCCTTAAATCTTCCAATCCAAGTCCACGCGATGCTCTTGGTTTGTTCAGGGTCGAGGGGGATCGAGGTGTCACATAGGATTCGAAGACGTGCTTTACGAAGGATAAAATGTGTTCGGGCTTTTGAAGGATGTTGGTGGTAGACGACTCATCGGAAAGCTGCGTCTGCATCTGGACGATAATCTGAAGATACAATAAGCCTCTAACACGGTGTGAGTTGCGCGTCGAAGTAGGTGTTATCTGCACACCTCGACGGTTCGGTGTCCGGTTCGGTGTCCATCGAATGGTAGACCTCGAGTAACCTGACAAACAACTCGGAAGCTATGTCCTGGCGCTCGATCGACTTGACGTACTGCACGAAATGTGCAGGGTCTGGATAAAGGTCTAAGAAATTCTCTTCCATGATACTCTCCCCCTTGTTGATGTCCTCTGGCGTCAGAAGGGCAAGTTTTGTGGACCGACTAACATTCCTGACGAAGTGAGCATCCAAAGCAGAGAAACCGACATACGTACTCTGGTGTACCGTGCCTTATATTACCCGAGACATCCACCTCCCAGTAAATGCGTTCCCCTCGGACAATTGGCCAGAGGTTGTTGACCCCTTCCTGCATCTCGGCCACACGGCCCCATGTTGTAAGTAAACCCTTAACAGCTTCCTTAAGGATCGGATCGGTTGCCTTCATTGTATCCAAATGAAACATGAGCGCATAGAGTGCTGGCACGACCGGAGATAGGACATGAGTGATGAATACAGGTGACGGGTCTGTATTGAGCAACAGTGTGGTAAGAATGGCCAAGGCTGTCGCTGGATTTGGTCCTTCCCGGTTTCCTTCAGGTGAAACTATCTTCGAATCACGCGAGATTGGATGGTGGATAATGGGGGAGACAAGTGAAGAGACTAATGGATGATGTGCAAACTCGGAGTCGAGCATCCGAGAGATGGAGAAAGAAGCAGCGCGCCTGTATGTCGCAGGAACATCATTAGATAACAATTCCATCAGGCGAGGAATGATGATCCCGAAGTATTCCTAAAAACTGACAGTTCAGAATTGAATATGACAAATCATAGAGCAGATTTACCTCTGGTTTGATCCCGGCGGGAATGGTCATGAGGATTGCGGCAGTCCGTTCATACTTTTCGAGCACTGGATCGTCTGAGCCTTCTTGCTCACCGAAAACCGCGGTAAACAGAGCCTGGACCCCCCCTGGGCGTCGGAGACTCTGCGTGAGTAACGAGGAGCATAGTTTACGGACGTGGGGGAGAGGTGGAGGCGAACTCGACAATATTTCACCAAGATCGGTGATGATCTGAGGCAAAGGGAGACTTTTCGACAACACTGAGATTCGAGTGTGCATATAGGGGCACATAGACGCACAATTCCAGGAGACGCAAAACCAAAGGTCGCAAGTTATGAAGGGCAGACATGTCCTCGGGGCACAGTGACTTTGGTAGCCAGGCAATAGTAATGGAAGCTCTGAGGAGATCGGGGACGTGTCTGTTAAGGATGGATGTTGTAATGAGGGTCTGAGGGGGGTGTGCATGCACGCCACGAGGGAAAAGGGTTGACATGAGCGAGGACAAAAGGGACGAAAGTGCTGATAGGTCTGCAGACGAGGCTGTTTGGGGAGCTTTCATCTGCCATTGGGGGGTGAGACGAACGAGTAACGGATTGACACCCCATTGAAAGGTGAGAGTAAGAAGGGTTCGCAACACTGTGAGGTCGCGAGTACCGATGGCAGGCGGGTCTTGTTGGGGATCGTCCGGTATGACGTCGAGGAGGAGCTGGACGCGGTGTACCAAGTGCAATGCGGCGTGTGCAGTCTCGAGCTGGAGGGCGTCGCGGGAGGCATCTGATGTGGATGGTGGCTGCTCGTCGATGGCGGCGTAGAAACGTATTAGCCTTTGATGGAGGTCGTCGTTGTCGTTGATGAGAATGTTAGCGGCATATACGGCGGTGGTGATAGAAGACATCATGTAGTAGATGATCACGAGATCAGAAAGATAAAAAATCACTTAATATCGTCAGAGATCTCCTCTCAACTACGAACATGAGCAAACTCAACGCGAGTGCATTCGAATTCGTACCAGGAAGGCCCTTCAGTACTTTCACTCAGCAACAAGGGCCTCCTCAGACAATCTCCCTCAATATCGGCTCATCCAAGCCTGCACCCGCACCTCCAGTCGCGACCGTATCCGCACCCGCACCCGCACGGGCACCCGAATCCACACCCCCGGCCGCTTCCAGCACACAGACGTCTCCCCAAGCCTCTCACTCTTCTTCACCCGCTCCCCCGGTCTCAAAGAAGGTATTCTCCACCGAGAAATCAAAATCAGACATTACTGCAGTCGCGCGAGAGGTCCAGTCTGCCGCCGATGAAACCGTGCTCAAGGATCTCTTCGGTGATGGTTCGTGCCGACTTCTGATTCCTCTTCCTTTCCTCTGATTTCCCACATCATCCAGTCAAGGAACATCTAAACATCGTATTCATCGGTCACGTAGATGCTGGAAAGAGTACCCTCGGCGGTAACCTCCTTTATATCACCGGAGTCGTGGATAAAAGGACGATGGAAAAGTACGAACACGAGGCAAAGGAAGCGGGTCGTGAAACCTGGTACCTCAGCTGGGCCCTTGACTCCACCCCACAGGAGCGTAGCAAGGGTAAGACCGTTGAAGTCGGTCGTGCTTACTTTGAGACTCTGAATCGTCGCTACACGATACTTGACGCTCCTGGGCACAAGACCTACGTCCCTTCCATGATCAGCGGTGCAGCCCAAGCAGATGTCGCCGTCCTCGTCATCTCAGCTCGCAAGGGTGAGTTCGAAACCGGTTTTGAAAGGGGTGGCCAGACAAGAGAGCATATCATGCTCGTCAAGACCGTCGGTGTCTCAAAGGTCGTCGTCGTTATCAACAAGATGGACGACCCTACTGTCAACTGGGAAGAAAGCCGTTACAACGAAATCAAAGACAAGCTCATACCCTTCATCAAGGCCGCCGGTTTCAATCCAAAGGACATCACCTTTATACCTATTTCAGCCTATACTGGTCTCAACCTCAAGGATCCTGTTTCTCCGTCAATATGTCCCTGGTGGAAGTCTGTCACCTTGTTTCTTCTCCGACTGTACCGATTGCTAATCGTTCTACAAGAGGTACGACATTCCTGGACCATCTCGATCACATGCCCATGGTCGATCGGAAGATTAATGCCCCACTCATGATGCCGGTCTCGGAAAAGTACAAAGACATGGGTGCCATCGCAGTCGGAAAGATTGAATCGGGTCATATGCGCAAAGGAGACAGCTTGATTCTTATGCCCATCAAAGCCCACGTCGACGTGGCTGCGATCTATAATGAAATAGAAGAGGAGGTCTCATCGGCCATGTGCGGAGACAACGTACGAATCAGATTGCGCGGAGTAGAGGACGAGGAAATTAGCCCTGGCTTCGTACTCACGAGCCCAAAGAACCCGGTGCATGCAGTACGACAATTTGAAGCTCAACTGGCGATCCTAGAACACAAAAACATTATCTGTGCCGGATATTCAGCCGTAATGCATGTTCACACTTTGTCAGAAGAAATCACGTTACCGGTACGCCTGCTCTCTTCCCCCTCTTCTTTCTCGCATCACGATCGTGCATGGGACATAGGCCCTGCTGCATTACTTTGACAAAGCCACTGGACGCAAGTCGAAGAAGCCGCCTCAATTCGCTAAAAAGGGTCAGTTGTGCTATCTAGCAGCCCGTGCGATCTTGATGACTACGTTGCCCAGGCCAAAAGGTTGTAGCTCTCGTTGAGACGCCACTCCCGGTTTGCGTTGAGAGGTTTATCGACTATCCTCAGCTCGGGCGATTCACACTGCGAGATGAAGGTAGGGATGCGCATAGTTTTATACATCCCCGTGTCGCTGAAATTCACTATTGCAGGACGGACTGTTGCCATAGGAAAGGTGAATTCTATGACGATGATAGAATAATCGGTTGTTGACTCTTGTTCCGAGGTTACCAAATTAATTGACGATCGTGTCGATGACCTTGCGGATGGCATCTCGAGCATGGCTGTCTCCGGGGGCGCAGGAGTGTGAAGAAAATCCGTGAGAGGAAGGAAGTGGGTTGTGTCGTGGACGCGAGGGGTGCATCCTCGACACGTCCGACGTAAGTATGTTCACCGTAGATTTCTTGCCAAAGTTGAGCATAATTGAATGTACGTAAGCACCATGTGAACGACGGTTTACATTTCCTCGGCAGTGGGAAAGTCCGTGGCAGTTTGCCATAGCCTTAGACTCTTTTAGGTTCGCACTTGGGCAAGTTGATCTTTGTCTACGAAGGCCCATCTCTGATGCAGATATCGAACCATATACAGGAAGACTACCCATTTGTAGAGGTATGCGGCCTCACTGGTCTACATAACGGCTGATCGTGGGTTCGCATTGAAGGAAGTATTACTTGAGAAACGTGCTGCCCCCACTTGAGTCGCGAGGCACGCACGTTCAGTAATCGAGCCAAGGACTTAGGAGACCAAGCAATCGCCGATGATAACGCAGAACCGATCCGACGGAAGGCACCATCCCACAGCCCAAGGCCCCACGGTTGGGACCTCGATGTTCAAAGTAGAACCGAGGTATATAATAAGTACTGCGCAGCCAAACAAAGACCGCATGTAAGGCTCACGTTAACCGCTCTCCTCTGTATTACCCATGGCGCCAGACCCTCAATCCCTCAGAAACCTGTTTGTCCACCTGGCAATCCTTGCTCTCACTGTGCCAGTTGCGCAAGCACAGAACATCACTGGACCGCCTGCAGATCCATTCTTAGACCCCAAGAATGACCCTTACAATCCTCTGAAGTATATTGCTTCCGATACTCTAACTAGCATTGCAATCGGTAAACTAAGCTCTCCGCTCTAATGCCTCCCCCTAATTATATTCTTCAGCGATCGTCTTGTTCATTGCACTTGCACAGACCTTTTATATCATTCGTTATGGTGCGAGATGGATGCTTGTCATGGTTATTGGATTGTATAGTAGGAAACTTTACCCACAAAACGGCGAAACACTAACCAGCGGCCAGCCTTTGCAGCCGGATTTGGGTGTCGATACGGCTTGCACAATAATCCTGACTCTCAGTCCATATACATCGCGGAGTATCTGTTCATCGTGTTATCAGTATGTTCTTTTGGTGTAATCTCTGCTTCAAGGCTCACAATTCGTCATGTAGCCCTGTGCATTCATAGCAGCGGACTATGTCTTGCTTGGACGACTCGCCAGGCATATACAATGCACGGCGCATGTTACGGTCCCAGCGCATCGACTGACGGCGATTTTTGTTTCATCGGATATCACGACATTTACAATTCAAGCCGTTGGGGGTGGATTGACTACCACTCGTAATCTGACTATGTTGCAAGATGGCGAGCATGTGAGTTCCTGCCTGTCTTCCTTGACCGTTTTTGAATTCATTTTTCCGGACAAAAGGTCTTCCTCGCTGGCCTGGTACTCCAACTGGCGTCATTCCTTGTCTTCACCTGTATTTATGCCCGCTTCATATACCGAGTGTATACTCTGGAGCGTGATGCATGGGAACGCGATAAGGCGCAACCATGGTATCGTGATTGGCGGGTTTTGGCCGGTGCTCTGACCGTCAGTTGCATTGGCATTCTCGTAAGTGTCCGCAGCAGTTGCTACCCGACGTGAAAAGTCTGACACGTGCGTAAGATACGGTCTTGCTATAGGGTCGCCGAGCTTTCTGAAGGCTTCAACGGTGTGCTCGCTACGACGGAATGGTACTTTTATGCGTTCGACACACTTCCGCTCGCCATTGCCACCTCCGTATACGTCTTGTGCTGGCCAGGGTGGTTCATCAAGGACGTGTCGAAGGAGCTCGAAGTCAACTCCACTGATTCCCCCTTGTAGATTTTACAGACAGGACGTTTGATGGACTTTGGACGGTCGTCACGGTTTCTAGATATCCACTCAACTATAGAGCGCTGTCCCACATTTTACGGTTTCGGAATCCGCGGACACTGGTGACGGGATGTTATGATATCACGTACTTGATCTTGTGTAGCCAGCGCAGTCGGCTTAGTACTGTCGCACGGACTCGTTTATGGACGTGCGACTCGCATTTTCCATGATTGTCATCCCAGGTCTTTGCTTGGGTGTGCCTGTACCTATCGTAATATCGCATGTGCTTTGTGCAAAGACAGGCCCGGTATCCGATGATTTAATGGAGTCACGAGGGGTCAAATTTATTATCTCAGTATAGCTCGGTCGAGCGTACCGAGTCTAGGTAACAGCGTCTGAGCACCGCGACTTCTGATCGTCATCTGTCTCGCCGGTGCGGGTCCTATGAGCTTGGCACCCGAGAAAGTCTCGCGGGAGACGCATGGGTGGAATATGCAAGTCCGAAATTCGGCGCTCCCGTGAATGATTGCTCTTTTTATTTTCTTGACTGGTTCCGTCGGGACGGTTACCGTCCCCGCACAGAGTAGACCTGGTGCCATCCTATCGTATCCTTGAGGGATCTGCAACAAACGTTAGGCAACCTGATTAAACTCAATTCTGCACACATACAGGAGGACAAGATATAAATCAGATCTGGATTCGGGGTTCAAATACCCATTCTGTCCATATTAACCGACGATCCTGTAAAAGCTAGTCTCGGTACTATTGTGGATCGTATGTAGGAACGTGGGTATACAAACAATGAATACCGTTTAGTTGAATAAGAGGGAGAAAAGGAGATGCTTACAGGTGGAACAGCCGATGTCTTGTTATCACAGTTCCTTCAAGAAAGCTGCTAGCCCTTCGTGCCCCTGCTTTTTCTTCTCATTGCCTTTCCCGGCGTCCTCCCTCTGACGATCACGGGAAAGCATGTCCCTTAAAGCCGAATTCTTCATATGACTTGTTTTGGATTGAGACCTGGATTGTCGAGGTGGAGCGTCGCGCGGGGTTGTTGAGGCCGCCTGGGTGGTGCGTCGGGACGTATTAATTGGTGGCGCTACCCCACCGACATCATTGGCTGTTCTCGGAAGATTGTTTGGTACCTGAACCGGCACGGAGGGATGGTCGAGAGATGGGGTTATCCGTGCGTCGAACGAGAAGCCGCACGAATGACATCTTCTCTGGAGGGTGTTCGGAGGCGAGGAAGCGTTGCGTTTACGCTTCTTTCTTGCGGATGGACCACGTATGAGGGGGGTGGAGTGAGCGCCCGAAAAATGATACACGCCGCACTTCGGACAGTGGGAGGGTGCTAAGATAGCGACGGTTTCTGGGTGAAGCGCTGCTACGCGCGACGCATGAAGTACGGCTAGTGTAGGGGAGATGGGGTGCAACGCGTTTGGTAGGTTGAGTCTGTATTGAATCGTTGGGTGATCCACTGGCATGGGTTTCTCGAAAAGACGCATTGTCTTCCCCATTTTTGGCAGGTGCTGTCGTTCATACTACTCGGTTCCGTACGGTACATACGCCGTATTGTCTGCGCATGTCTTTTTGTCGGACTCGATAGTACCACGTTACCATGCTCAAGTCCTTCTTTGTCTCTACCGCCGTTATTTACCCTTCCAGCGTCTTTTCCTCGTCCTCCCCTTCTTCCCGTCATGATACTTTCAAAACGTGTTCAGCGCTCATCCCCTTATGATATTTCTTACCCTGTCCACTCGGAGCTGGCTCCTTCCTTTTCCTCTCCAGAAATCCTCGCTTCCACCGCACGTACCATACCGCCGCGCGGTCGTGGTCACAAACATTCGTTGTCCAAGTCAATCACTTGGCTGAATCGTAGCTCTTCTTCCACCTCCAGTCGTTCCATCCCTCAAGTTGCCCAAAAACCAACTCGGATATCCGAACCAAAAATCGGCAGCTCTCTTGACCAACTCGGTCTTCACCGTAGTGGGCCACTTGGTTCTGGTGCAACAATCGTGCGCACACCACAAGAGGCGTTGTCCGGCCCGCCGAAGGTGTTTGAGCTGATAAACGAGGAAGATGGACTGGAGCGAGAGGCCTCGTTGCATGACGCAGAAGAAAGCAAAAGTACACGCCTCCCACTACTTCGGCCACCCAGTCCTCCTCTTCCACCCCTACCCGACATTTCGGTTACTGTAAACGGTGGCAGTTTATCTGCCAACCCGATCACCATCCCTTTGTCAGACGATTCAGACGTGTTACATACCCGGTTGTCAAGTTCCGTGTCTCCCGTCACTCAACACACTTCTTCATCCACCACAATGGCACACTCTCGCCCTCCTTCTCGTTCAACGCCTGTTCTTCCAGCGGACGCTGACGTCGCTCCACCACAACCTCCCTTTGAGGCCATCCTTCTTTCCTCCACTTCGGTCGGTTCCCGCGACCCCTCCAAGCTCGTCATCACTTTGGAAACATGTACAACAACCTACCGAACGTCCCTAAGGACCTTGGTGTCCCGGCCGTCCTACCTTTCCCGCTATGTCACCTCCCTGTTGTCATCCACTTCCGAAACAGCGTCGGTGTATTCAAACGTGAGCGACGCGTACAGCAACGGCTTCAACTCGGTCATTCGCGATCACCTCGCATCCTCTGGCAGCCTCCCTCCACCCTCCAGTGGCATCCACATATTTCTCGACAGACCGAGTGCGCCGTAAGTCCTGCATGCTTCTCCCATCGCCCGACTTTTTCACTCACCCAACGACGTCAGTTACACGTACATTTTGGCTTACCTCCGGTCCCTCCCAAGCAACCCGGACCACCCGGAGACCCTCCCCCGCGCCGTACAGCTCACGCCCATGTCCACCGCCCGCCTCGATTCGCTCCTCGAACTCCGCGACGAGGCGAGCTATCTCGGGCTGACCGAGCTCTACAAGCTCTGCGCGCACGAAATGCTTCGCGTCCGCCCCCCTCTCGCGCCACCCCTCCCGACGTCTGCTGTTGGCCACCGCAGCATGCCCGCGCAGGTTGGCAAGGTCGGGTCGGTGCGCTCGTCTCACACGGTCGTCGAGCCGTCGCCGTCGTTTCAGCAAGAGGTTCGGCCGCCTGAACGTCACACGTCCTTGAAGGGCAAGGGCGCTGGTACCGCCAATGCCAATCTCGCCTCGCGTGCATCCGGCTCGGGCTCGTCGTGCGAAAACAAGGAGATGCCCCTCTGGGAACGAAGCAGTCTGAGGCAGAGGAAGGATGTCAAATACGAGGTAGGGTCGCCCCCTCCTGGCTGGATCTAGGTTGTGGGATATACCAATGTCGCTCTTTTTCTATACTGTAACACCATACCTGCTCCAACACTATTTGTACTTACACTATTTGACGTCTTACCGTAGACACTAAATGCTCACGAGACCTGGTTGTTACGACGAAGAAATCCACTATTGAACTAATGACACTACTACAACATAAGAACATAGAACAGGATAGATGCACGTATTGCAAACTATCGAACAGGAGAAGGCCCAGGGGAATCGAACAACATGTAAACATCTCATAGACAGCCATACAGGAATGGATCATGAGTCAGTATCAACGAGGGACAAGGGAAACGAAAGCATGGGGAGTATCAACACTATCGTACAAACGGATACGCTTCGGAAGGCGAAAGGTACTCAAGGACGGGATGTGGAGTGGCCTATTTCTTCGGTTCAGCGTACGGGTTGACGCTGTACACCTTGATGACAGGGGGACTCTTCGTCAGGTCGGCAGTCACGATCACCTGACAGACGATGTTAGTGTGGTCTTGAAGAAAAGCGCTGCTCGACATACCGGTACTGTCATCAGCTCCTTGATGTCCTGGATCCTGTGTCCGGATGGAGTTGTCCTCAAACCTTCGAACACGGGTTCGACCTTGGCAGCCGAAAGGAGACGCTGCCAGGATGTCTCTGTCTCTTTAACAGCCTCCTCGTCTCGGCCAAGTACTATTTCGTCTTCCTCAGCTTCATCTTCGTCGAAGAGAGCGTTCTCGTCATGCAGAGAGCGTGATGCCACTTCCATCTTAGCAGCGTGTGCCTCAGCATTCTGCTTGACCTTCTTCAGATGCTCGTCATCGCTGTTTTCCGCAAGCCATGTGATGACGTCCTTGCCAGACCAATAGATCTGGAGGGTATGAGTGTGCTCGTCATACACGTGGTTCTAGTTGGGTGATTAGTTAGCGAAATGTTAGCGAAAAGATTCCCCGGTCACTAGACTCACATCAATTGGCATCTGGTCGACGTGAACTCTCTTTTCAATGCCAAATTCGGGAACGAGTACGTCGAAGGCAGCATCAAGCACATTAACAACCTTGGCCTGACGGATAACCGGTCCATAACGGTGGGTCAAGTCTGAGATGAAGACACAAAGGAAAAGGTGAATGGACTGTTCCTGCGCCAATTTCGCGGAGTCTCGTTTACTAGAAGACCTCAGCAAGGAATTGGACATAGATGACGGAGAAACATACATGTTACATTGCTGAGCGATCTTTGCGACAGCATCTCTATCCATGGTGAACTTGGGATCGTCTATGAATGTAAATCGGTTGAGGTCACAAGCGGAGTAAGTTCCACTCACTTCCACCTTGAAGGATAGATTCGAGTTGGCGATGCACAAGAATGTCAGCGTAACGCCGGATAGGAGAAGTGAAGTGTGTATAGAGAGGGACGCTGAGCGAGTAGTGTCCGTACTTGGCGATATCCAGCATGCCAGCACAGAAATATTTGGCACGCTGGGTGGCTTTGAAGCACAATAGCTCGAGGACCATGCGAGCTGTGGGATTAGCGATTGTATCGAAAGATCTCATGACAGCCCCCGAAGTTGAAATATCTATGTCCACACCCAGACGATTGGCGCGCTCGTAGAAGACATTCTACAGAACTAATGTCAATATCAAGAATAGTATAGCGAAAGTAAGACAAGTACCATGCGCCTTTCGATGGGAGAATCGTGTCTACGGAGGAGTGCCTGTTCAGGGAGGTGGACGGCAATACGCTGAGCGATGGCAATGTTGGTCAAGAGCATGAACTGGAACCTGGCTTGAGTACATGTGATAATATGATTAAGATGATGAATACCTCTTGAACCAAGTAGTTAGCATCGTCGTTTTCGCCTTGTGCACAATCCGAGGGTAGGCCGTTCTCATCCAAAGTGAACGACAAGCGTGAGGAGTCGAGCGCCAAAGCACCGTCTTGGAGACGCTTGGCACGAAGTTGGCTTGCGATATGGTGCAGTGTTCTTACATCCTCCTCGATCGCCGATACAGTGTGTTCTGGTGATACGTCAAGTTCACTTATTGACTGTCCGTCGATTGCTTTCTTTGCGTCGATGTAGGACAGTTTCGCTGCAGATCTTTCGAACAGTAAGCAGTGCGTGAGTATAATCAGATCCAATATCACTCACTTAATGATCGTCTTTCCAAACCACTTATTGACCACCTTTCCTTCCGCGGTCATTGTGAAAACAGAGGAGAAAGCGAGACGTTCGACACCAGGAACAAGGCTGCAAACCTCTTCGCTGAGCGTGGGCGGCAACATGGGCACTGCTCTTTGAACAAGGTACACACTTGTGGCTCGTTTGCGGGCATCGCGATCGAGCGCAGTATTGGGTTTCACGAAGTAGGACACGTCTGAAACATGGACGCCAACGTCATAAGTACCATCACCATTCAGTTTGATGGACAAGGCATCATCTAGATCTTTAGCTGAAGTCGGATCGATGGAGAAGATCCGTTCCTCGCGCAAATCCTTGCGGATCTCATACTCCCTCTCAGGGATGCTGGTGACGGCATGAGTAAAAGTTTACATGCAAAGAAGAACAACGTACGTCCAAGGGGTCGGAGGGAGGCACTTGAGTACACTCTCAGAGAATTCTTCAGTAGGAAAGTTGCAATCTTTCAACAAAGCACTGGTCTCGACCTCGATGTCCCCAATAGGGCCGAGTTCCTCAGCCAAGGTACCGAAGGGATGAAGAGAAGATATAGGCTATGTCCCATAACGTCAGCAACAGAATGAGTTTGAGTTTCAAGCACGCACATGACGCTTGATGCAAGCAACAAACAACCTATTCGCATAGACCTCAGGGTTCTGAACGAAATCTACAGGTGCTTGTTCGGTAGGGATGGCAATCAGGGGCACCCGCTTGTCTGTCGGCTTGAACCAGACGATTTTGGGCCGTTCAATGGGTCCACGTCGTGGTTCATCCCCACGGTCACCTTCCCGTTCACGGCGTTCGGCCTCTTGCTTCTCTTTGGTAGCCGCAGAAGATGGCCGTAGAAGACCAAGTGTCCCAGAAAAGAGTTGTCCAGGCATACGTTCGACGACTGCCACGACATGTCCAGCAAACTGCGGCTTGACTTCGTCCGTGACCCTGAAAATAGATGTTAGCGCAGTGCAGAATTACATGGTAAAACCCGTCGTACTCTTCATCCTCGAATAGCATCAATCCCTGGCCTTCAACCTCGACGTCGTCTTTCTTCTTGTCATCTTTCCGACCTGCAGTATTCTTCAAGTCGTAGGCAGAGTTCTCTTCCTTCTTGCGCTTCTTCTCTTCTTTCTCCTTCTTTGTCCCCCACACTTCATCGACGTCAAGGAGCTCGACAGCAACGATATCACCTTCCAAGGCACGGTTACGGTCTTTAGAGCCGCAAATATAGATATCGGCATCCAGAACTTCGGTAGCAACGTATGCATCGGACCGGTTGCGCTTGTTGACACGAAGGATACCCACAACCAACTTCCCTGCGGCCAGAAGAGGAGGAAGAGAGGCCTGAGGAAGATAGGGAGCAAAGAGAGACTTGCGTTGTGGTTGGCTGGATTGTTGCTGCAGCTGGGACTGGAACTGTTGTTGTTGCTGCTGTTGCTGTTGCAATAGGCCCACACCTCCCATGCCCAAGCCCATCATGTTAGCGGCCATCATGTTCGGCAACATATTCGGGAAAGAGAATGAAGGCATCTTATGGTGATGACCTCCGGCCGCGGCACGGAACTGTTGTAAACTCTGTAGCTGAGCCTGCGCTTGAGCAAGATCAGCAGCGAATGCGTTGTTGCCCTGAATGACACCACCATCTGTGACAGACAAGTCAGAAAGACGATCTTTTAGTAGAAAGTCGATACGTACTAATTCTCCAGCTTGAATCGGCTCGGGAAGTCGTACGCGAATGACCCCCGAAAGGTGGGGTAAACCCATCATCGAAGTCCTGGCCACTGTAAGGGAAGCTCACGGAACCGACATTACTGTGGGAAACACTTTGAGAAGGCTTGTTGACGACATTAACACTGTGTCTCCTTCCGTGACCACGAGGTAAACCAGCCGGCTGCGAGTCAGGATTAATGCCCAAGTTGGCCATAGTGTTGAACTGGCCCATTGGGGGGGTGAAACCACCGACGCTGTTGTTCGCGGTGATACCCACGGGCAGGGTACTCTGGACACGTCTGTGCCTGTTGGGTGCAAGACCAGGAGTTTGTAGAGAGAGGACCTGATTGGAGGCCAACTGCTGCTGGTAAAGGGCTTGTTGTTGCTGCTGCAGGGCCTCTATCTGACTTTGAATGGCGATCTGAAATAGATGAGTCAAGGTAAGGGTTGCAGAACTGGGCACACGTACCTGCTCGGCCATAATACCAGTAATGTCGTTTTCTGCTCTCCTATGGGGCTGGTCATGGACGACTCCTTCGGGCGTTTGACTTTGCTGCGGGAATTGGAATCCAGCATCTTCTTCGTTCAGCGGACCCATTGGCAGATTTGAACTGGTACGTCGGCGAGTACCAAACATGAAGTTCGGAGCAAGCTGGGGACGTCCGGTTGGACCAATCATATCTTGGTCTTGTTGTGCAGCCAGGGCGGCAAAGCGAGGAGCCATGAAATTTTGAGACTGAGACCGGGCTTGATGGCCAGAGTTAGGAAAGAAATTCTCAGAGATCTCGCCGTCTTCGAAGGACACGCCCGTCGCATCCTCCACATCTTCCATCATCGCACCGAGGTGAGGTGAAAACGAGTTGAAATTTCCGGAGAGAGCGGATGCCCCGAGCGATGCAGCCTTGCGGTGCCGGGCAGCATCTTGTAGGGTAGAAGGAGTGAAAGCGGGAGCACCAGGAAGGAAGATAGGTGCATTCGCAGGAAGGTTAGAGACCGGCGCTTGGGGGGCATGCATGGATGCGGCAAGCGAGTTGGCAGTAGGAGAACCTTGGCTCGGAGTGGCGGTTTTGAGATCAGCGATGACGCGCTGGAGGGAAGACAACGCATCACTGGACTCGGAAGCAGAGGCAGGCGCAGGGGAGGAAGATTGACCCATCGAAGGCCGATCCTTGGCAGCACTGCTGCGATTCGCCTGTGAGGATGACGGCTGGCGGTTCCGGTGATTTCCATTACGTTGACCGGTACCAGTCTGACCCTTGTTGCGAGGCTGGTCGGGCTTTTTCGCCTCCATGGGTTTCTTGCTAGACTCTGAGCCGGATTCTGCACCACCAGGTACAGGCGTAGCGGACTTCTTGTTCCCAGTTCTAGAGGAGGGCCTTGGGGCGCCTGTGAGATTTCCCGCAGCGGAAGAAGGCCTGGCGTTCGAAGGGGTCCTCTTGGATCCGCGGGGGTTATTAACAGCCGAGGTGGACTTTCTGGAGTCGTCCTTCCTGGCTTGGCTTGGCGTTGATTCGTCTGTCATTTCGTTCGTAGCGTTACAGTATATGAAGAAGTGTGGAAGTCTGAGAAAGCTGGTTGAGAACAAGGAAGCGAACAAGGAGGATAATTGGAGAGACCTGGTAGTAGGAAAGTGGATGTATGCTGGAAGGCTTGCCCTGTAGGGCTTGTGAGGGGATTATGGAGGTGAATGCCGTGTGCAGGCGTGGATGAGAGTTTACTAGTCGTCGTCACAAAGAATCTCGCAGTAGGCAGTTCCTCCCATTTTCCAACTTGATATTTCCCACGGCTGCACAACCACATTATCCTATGCGTAACTTAGTCATTACGGGTACATACACAGCCCCGTCTGTACATAGGTACAATCTATCTAAACTCTACCGATTGTTCACGCACCCGAAAGTTTACCGATGATCGCACCAGTGTACTCCTTCGTGCTCGCCCTGCCACCAAGATCCCCGGTAATTGTCTTGCCCTCCGCGATCGTCTGTGGATCGACACGTCAATATCCCCAAGATTGGGACAGCATGCAGCGGCCACTTACGTCTAGTGCCGCCTTCTCGATCTTCGCCGCATAATCGTTCAGGTTCATGTGTCTGATGGAACATGTCGGATCAACCACTATCCCGCCACGCCGAAATATTATCCGTACCTCAGCATCATTAAAGAAGACAATAACAGCGCTGTTGGATTAGCTAATCCCTTTCCTGTCGACGTTATCAGTCCAACGTCCTCTACTAGAATTTCGAACGTAGCACATGCCTGCAATGTCAGGGGCGGAACCGTGCACGGCTTCGAAAATAGATGCATCCTTGGGAAACTCAGCGCGTGAGGATTTCAAATACAAACATCCATACCCGTCCAATGTTGCCCGAAGGTGTGAGACCGAGACCGCCAATCAAGCCTGCGCACATATCCGACAGAATATCTCCATAAAGGTTGGGCATGACCATGACGCGGTTTGAATATGGCTCAGGATTTTGCGTGATCTATTTGAAGTATCATTCAACTGGCATCCGCCTCTCATGCAGCGAAGCATACCTGCAGGCAGGCTCGATCCAGTAAATCCTCATCGTACGAGATATCCGGGTAATCTTTTGATACATGGCGGCAAGCCGACAAGAACATTCCATCCGACATTTTCCTGTTGAAATTAATACGTGATTCGTGATTCCAACGACACGTTCGTGTCTTGGCTTACATGATGTTGGCCTTGTGTACAGCGGTCACTCTTTTTCTCCCACTAGCTTGTGCGTAATGGAACGCGTATCGGGCCACGCGCTCGGACGCATCGTAAGTGATGAGTTTGATGGATTGAACAACCCCATCAACAATCTGTGATTTCCACGTAAACGAGAATGACTCTGCAATACCAAATGGCACACCTCGTGTTCGATACCCGAGTATTCACCCTCCGTGTTTTCACGGATAAGGACAGTGTTGACGTCGTCATAAGGGGTCTTGAAGCCCTTGATCGAGACACACGGACGAACATTGGCGAAGAGATTGAACGTCCTGCGAAGCGTCAAGTTGAGAGAGACGTGACCCTTGCCAACTTAGAACAAAATGTGAATTCAGGTGCGAAAACCGTCGGCATCAACTTACTTGGTGTCGCCAAGGGACCTTAGACGAACTTAGTCTTGGAGAACCCTCACAAGTTTCTAATAGACACACCTTTTAGTGCGACGGTGTTCTTCCTGACCGAGTTAATCGCCGCGTCCGGAATGACAGTTTTACCACCTTTTAATACAGGTGTCACGCTGACTTCTTCCCATTCAATGGGGACCTGTGTGTGAACTGAGCATATCGGGCAAAAGCACGTAATGTAGACCTACGTTGGCAGCAGAGTAGATGGCCTTGACGGATTCACTGATTTCGGGACCAATGCCTAGCTCTGACGTCAATACATTTCGCTAGGAACGTGTACGATAGCCTGACCATCACCCGGAATCAAGGTCACCCTGTATTTTCCCTGTACGAGGTAAGTGACGTGTAGCGGAGTGTGGTGGTTTTCTTACATCACTGCTCTTGTGTCCAGCAAACGCAGAGGTTGGAGCGGCAGACGCATACTGTCTAACAGACTATGAACAACGTAAGGAGAGACTTGTGCCAAAGTGGAACGACGCCTACCTGAGGGTATCTCCTTATGAAACCAGTGAGAGACCTATGGGCCAACATTTTTGGGACGGAGGAAGAGGAAGAAGGTGAATGATGCGAACAAAAAAGCTGACCTGGGCGCCGACGGTCGGGTGCACACGGATCCACCACGTGGAAGATCCGTCACCGATGCAAATTTTGGTAATGCATCAATCATACTCTGAAGTAACTGAAGTACTTATATCCTGTAGCTAAAGCGATTATAATACACGGAACGACCTTAATGTCCGTCCAGTTGATCCGTAAGGTATGTCTTATCATTTATTACCCGCTCAATAGTCCATCCAGTTGTTGCCGGTATTGCTCCATCGTCTTCTCCATCTCCTCCTCCTCCAGTCGCTCTTGTGCAGTCTCGAGTTCTTCAAGTCAGCATTCAAAACACATCAAGAATATTGCTCAACTCACAGGCACTTCCACCCCCACGGTACCCGCTTGCCCAAGCTTGCCATTTGTAAGCTCGAACAAGACTTTGTCCACTTCTGCGTCCGCTTCTTCCTCGATCTCTTCCTCTTCGTCCATCTCTAGCATATCTTCAAGCATCTCCTCCATGATGCCAGCCTAAGTAGTCCACTAAAAACATGTATTCTCAATGCATGATATGTCCAAACTCACCTTGGTCATCTCCATGCTCATCTCTCGCATGGCCTGACTGATTTGTGGAAGCTTGATGAGCGAATTTGAGAGCTTCATGATCTCGGTCGATTTTTGCAACGAACCGGTGACCTTGAGCATCGCTAGGAAAAACATGTCAGACTTGCATTCGACTCCCTGCACGGACCGCTTACCGAGTTGCTGCGTCAGCTGTGTTCCGATGGAGCCTAATCGTGCTTTGCTAACCGATAATCGGTCCTTCTGCTTGTTGCTTCTCACAACTTCCCTGGCGAGTATACGTGCAGACTTGACATCTCCTTTGGTCGCGAGTTGCTTTACCGTCAATCGCGCCTTTTGCGTGGCGGCGTCGAGCTATTTGTTGCAAACCCTGAATGACCAGCACAATGCAATGTGGGAATTCGCGACAGACTGACCTGTCTCACCTCTCTATCCAGTTGTCGACTCTCTGCGCGCAGTTTACCTTGCCATGCTCGTACCCTTTCTTCTGGCGTAGGTCCGTACAGAAACCGGTTGATTGACTGCATGGTCAATGAGATGTCACGAGCGTAGCTGGCACAGGATAAATTAGTCCAAAAGAGGTTACGTCTCGGGCTCTTCCCATACTCGTCGAATGAGGTACGACTCTTTCAGCAACCATTCAACCAGACGGGCCAAGGTTCACAGTCATCGAGTGTTCAAAAGGAAATTCCTGCGACATTGACTAGGTGACCATATGTACATCCAGAAAAAGTTTACATAAATTAAACAGTAAAGTGTCTCCGTTGTGAAGCTCGAAGCCTGCTTCGCTGAGTACGTGTATTCCTTGAGCTCGGATCAGGTCAAGCGATCCTTCATCGGCCAAAGGCGGTTTTTTGCCGACGCGGCGGCGTTGCCCAACTCTAAAGGGGAGGTCCTGTCTTGATTTGGCTAACGAGATTCTCCCAGTAGCTCCAATCTCCGTCAGACGTCGGCATTAGGTCTGGGTCAATGGTCGGCGGTATCGGCCCGGCGCTGACCCAGCCCGTAAAGTCTGCACCACCGGGCCCGCCCCAGGAGAGGGCTGGCATACCTGTTGGTCCATCGACTGTGCCATCGTTGAAGGTACTGCACCAGTGGTCCAATAATGACTGGGCTGCGGATTCTTCATCTCCACTTGGACTGTTTGTGCCTGCAGGCGAGCCAAGTGACCCTTCCGTGGTACCCTGCTGTAGACGCTGTATGGCGGGTGATTGTAAGAAGGGGGACGCTGGGTACAGATGAGGAGAAGTAGAACCCGACGACTTGGGTGCCAAGATGGAAGAAAAGGGGGTCTGTCCATAACGCGAAATCGCTGATCCAGTAAACCCCATCGATGACACCTGGCAGTCGGTCACTGCACCCTGGTGTTCTGCACTGTGTGCCATGCTTTCTGCAATTTGGAGAGCACGACTTTTGAGGAATTCAATTATCTTGAGTTCCCGACGGGTAGTCTCATCCATTTCGCGGACACCCTCGTGGTCCTTGAGAAACTCGTCCAAAATAGTGTGCATCATACCTGCGTCCCTCCCATGCGGATGAAGAACGAGATATATGCCACTGATCATCGCTGTCTGGAACTCCCGGTACGCATTATGAAGAGACTCGCGGGTCTCCTTAGGCATTTTCTCGCGAAAAGCCTTGCGAACCTCGAAGTCTTTGATAGCAGACTCGAAACATGCAACTCTTGACCGTAGGTAACGATCACTACTCAGTTTACGGAGTAAGTATGGCCGATGTAAGCCAATCCTCACAAAGAGGATCTCCGTGGTCAGTAGGAATCGGTGGACGGGTATGAATTGCATCTTCTCGTCAAGGGAGGTGTCTGGCTCCAATGCAAAATGGGGCGGCAAAGCAGAAACGAATCTCAGGAGGTCGTCATCAAGGCTAATGACGTCGGAGTAGTGGCTAGGGGTATTAACTTTCTGGAAGTGATGGACCATTCGGCCGATGATTGAAGCTAATTGATGACGGAGGATAACAAAAGTCATGACTGTGGGGCTCGTCAGAGGTGGCGGGTTGCGAATCGTCGCAGGAGAGAAATCGTCATCGACGTTAAGAGGAGGTAGAGTGCACGTATAATCATCTTGGATCGCATTAGGCCGGCCAAGGACGAGGGCGTAGGAACGGTCGGCATGATACAGATATGACCTACATGGTGGTTAGCCCCCTTACGACCGCATCTTTCCAGGAAACTTTTACCAGATACGTCTACGATTTTCGACCTGGGCTGGATCCAGACCCTGAAGAAGATCAGCAAAAGAAGTGTGATTATCAAAGACGCAACTAACTCTAGGCGCGGCGTCTCGGTGCAAACCGAGGGCCTGGGCTGTCCGCACAGCTGCGCCAAGCTGGCTCCAGCACTCCGTAATTCGGCGGTCAAAGGTCAAAAACCGAGCGCTCTGTAAACATATTTGAAACAAACTTGACGAAAAGTAAAGACCAGCCAACCAACCAATAAGCGAGTTAGAACGATATCCAGAGAATCCGGTTGAATTGCTGCCGCGATTAAAAGCGACCGCCGTGCTTCTCAGGGTGTTAGCTTGGAAAAATTAGAGAGGATGGAAACACACATGACCAATAATACCTTAGCGAAGTGATTCTCCTTGTGCGTAAATCACCAGCAAGGTGTTCCGGTGCAAGTCGCACGGAAATGGCCAGCACCACGAACAGAAGAGGTAAGAAGCGAGCATCGTTGGTATTCGCCCCAACCCCGTTCGTACAGAGAGACGAATATGCTGCACGAAAATCCTTCTCAGACAGAGGGTACCTCGTCCAATTTCTGAAAGAGGGTTAACAGCAACAAATCTGAGGTGGAGGGCGCTCACATGGATGCAAAGTAGTGATCAATGAGTACATCCGAAAATCGCTGAGGCGGAAGCTCCTGGAGCAGTTCCGATATTTTATGCGGAGATGCTCCACATTCTTGTATCAGACTCTTCAGATTATCGGCAGCGGATGGTTCAGAATCCTGTCGCACGGATTCTATGAGAGCTGGGGTCGCAAGTGTCGTTTTATGGTCAACACCATGACCGCCATTTTGTGCTACAGTAACAGTGTTGTGGCCAGTATTAAGGTGGGTATGGTCCCACTGCTCTTGATGAGAACTGGCAACTACGACATTTGCCAGCTATGAGAATACATGTCAGAATAACGATAAACCAAACTATTGAAACATTCACTTGCTCCAATACGGAGGCTGGAGCGACACTTCCTGAAGCGCTATTCCCGTACCACTTCCCACTTTGGAAGCTACCTCCGCTAGGATCTTGCTCGTCGGTGATAGAACGATTGTCTTCGTCAGGGCCATCAGAACTGGCGCGATTGTGTCGATCGGAAGGCGCAGCAGAAGGTGACGCAGAACCATGAAAATATTGGGGGAGCGCAAGTTCGACGATGTGCTCAAGCCTTGCCAGTCGTACGTTAAGATCTTGATCTGTCTTTCCTGGAGTGTATGCTTTACAGAGCTCAGGAACTTTCCGAGCAATGCACTAGAACGATTCGTTAATAACGATGTCATGTTGCGGGTGCACAACATATCGTTGACACACATGGGAACAAGGAATCTGACGATCACACTAGGGAAAGATGATAAGCAGGTCTTCAGCTGTATATTGGGTCGTTAATACCTTTTGTTTGCGGCGATGACACTCTCCGCATGAGAAGCTGGATGGTTATTTGAAGAAACGCCTGTGTTCGGGAGGAGTAGAACCTACCTCACTCTGGTCCTCGGTCTTTTCCCTTGAGGGTTGGACGAATCATCGTCCTCGGTCTTGCGCCGCTTCAAGGCAACTTGTTCGGAGCTGATGTTGACACCTTTTGCCATTTGCTCTCTGGCGTCCTCGTGGATCAGTGCGAGGAATCAAAAGATGTATAAATCATGTGATGTCCAGCGAGTTGAAGCCGTGGTCACGTGCCGATTACGACTTTTTTGACTCCACTGTGACTCACTCGGGACTCCGAGATTCCGTGCAGTGTCTTGGACTGCCGTCATGAATGACTCTGAGCCAGCCTGGAAAAAGACAAAACTATCCCTCGAGAGACCCTACAAAGATGATAGCGGTGCGCGCATCCCGGTATTACTTGACATCACCCCGGAAGGCGAACAGACCACTGAACCGTATGGTTCTGACTTGTCGGCGCGCACTGGCTGACCTTGGAACAGAACCGAAAACCCTACCACACTCCTCGGAGAAAACTTGAGAAGAATATTTGTCGAACGAGGCATCGACTTCTTTGAGCGTCAAGATCAGCTACCCAAAGGGGACACGCTGGTGGCACCTCCGCGAGAGAGCTCACCCATGTCAGAGGATGGCGATTATGCGACGGATAACACGAAATTGACCATGTCACCCGAACAATTGTTCAAGATGCGAACGGAAATTACTCCTCAGCTGTTGTAGGTCTAGTTCATGTTCGTGTGTTTGATTGTTCACGCGAGATCTCAGTATTGCTCTGGGAGAAATGACGCAGGCCAGAGATCTCTTATCCCTCCTTTTATCATCTACAACGCCAAACCAGCCTTCTTCTGCGGCTTCGTTACCCTCGATTTCGCTGACCGCCAGTATGGTATCTAAGCTACCAGCCATCAACTCCGTCGATGCATTCAATGCACAACTTACTGTCGGTGGCAAAGACGAGGCACTCAGAAAAGCAGCCGACGTATTTAAGCAAGCCGCGTCAAGGCTAGAAAGAAGCCGTTTAAACAGTGAAAAATATTGGGTAGATGCACTCAAAATCAGAAAAGCGAACTGGAGTCTGGTTCCCGCACCACTGCCCGTTTGGGCGCCCTCGGGAAAAGGTGCAGACAGAACAGCCAAGGATTTTTGGATATCTTTTGGTTTGGAGGAGTGTAGGTGCACCCTTGACAGAGTTAGCTTTTCCCCCTGACATTGGTTTGTAGCCCCCAAAAATTTCCGGAGGAAAGCTGTGGCTCATCTATCCACGCTTGAGACAGAAGCAAACTTGTTGATATTCCCTCACCGTCAATCAGCTCGCCTCCGGATTACGTTAACCACCCGGGACTGGAGTGGCGAAACTCACACAGCCCACAATGTCATTGAATTCTCCAATGACCCTTCGCTGGAAACGTCTCTTAAAGATGTTCAGCGAGAATGCGTGGATGAAGAGATATTCGCTATTTTGATTAGAGAAGCGAGCAACCTCCCTACCTCATCTGCCCGGGTTGCCGAACGAGTAATTATCATAGACGTAGATCACGGCACCGAGTTACGGTTCGAGATGGTAAGTCTAAAGCAGTGACAGATTACTTTTTGTTCACGGAGAAATAGGTGAATATCAATGAAAACCACCGTGAGGTACCATGTGAACCGAAAAGTCTCTCAGTAACATGTGATCTCATGCATGCTGTGTTACAAGCGCTTCTATTGACTATGCATGCCGGTGACAAATCCAAACGCGCATTGGTTCCAGGATCTGAACGGCCACCCACCGCAGTCAACATTCAACCATCTTCTGACCTTCTTCAGCCCATCATCGATCTTTTGCAGTACCAACAATTCTGCATCAAGATCCTTGGTGCACTGGAAGATGCGGTGTCTGCATTGACGGTTACCGGGGTCTCATGCACGCTAAGGTTTCAACCAGTTGGGGAGACTGGTCAAAGCCTCCAACGTCAACTGACTGGTGAGAGCCTATCGAAGAGAGTCGGGGGTGAAGCCCTTTTGCGCCTCGACGAGAGGTAGCTGTGCGATCTCTGCTTACCATGAGGTTAGCTGACCTCCCTCGACCTCCCTCACAGACAAACATTACGATTTACTTTCTTGTCGCCATCCTCCTTGATCGCACACCTTCCGCAGGCGACGTTATCCATCACTTCCGTTCCTCAGCTCTGTCAGCTGCTTTCAGACGAAATGGAAAAATGTTTGCTCGCCAAGCTTTGCGAGTCTGGCAGCCAGTATAGCGAACGCTTTGGGGGGACTTGGTTCGTTGACACGGTCAGCGGTAAGACAATTGGACGATGGGAAGGGTGCATCGTGTCAGTCTGGTCACAGATGTTAAGCGTGACGATATACTGACTCGAAGACTTAGCAATTTCAGCGTGCACGTGTCGTTCATTGATGAATTTACTCTGTCCGCCTCAGCCTACCGTATAGGTCGGGGAACCGGAAATCAGATGTCGCATGTAGATACTTACACGCACCACCAAAAAATGTCATTGATAGCCTGGCAGGCAGGGGTCTTAGATAAAATGCTGGCTATGTCGTAGGACAATGTATCCTGTTGCACGGGTGCATACGCATGGCCTGATGGTCGTTTTAAAGCATGGGCGGAAACGAAATAGCGGAGTAACGGGCACTGGTACGAATTGCCTACTCATCGTCCTCATCTTCGTCGTCTTCATCGTCGCCTTCAGCCTCCGCACCACCAGTTGCCTTGAAAGCCTCGATTTTGGCCTGGATAGCAGCTTTACGTTGTTCGTTGGTCAATCTTAGTTTCTTGTACTTGAGCGATTCTGCTTTCCAATCCGTCGTCTTCTCGGTGGGTTGGAACGTGGGGTCCTCCCGAATTGCAGCATATGCATTGGTGTAAATTTCCTCAATGTCCTCGGACCCGACACCATCTGCAAGATACGACGCAAACTGCTTCTTGAACCTGGAGTGTAGTGGCATGTCAGATCTCCGAGGGGTCTCTTCAGAACAGCAGTACTCGCCGTTCGTCATCTTCCTCCTCAAGTGATTCCATATATTCGGCGACATGACCACCAAAGATGTACTTTTTGAGCACCTCAGCGTCGAGCTGCTTGCTCTCTGGGTCGAATCCGGGGAACCGCCTTTCGGAGTGGGGGATGTAGATACCACCGTCGCTTGCACCTTTCATGGCTCCGAAGACACGGTGACCGGTAGAAGTACGCTTCAAACCAACATCAAGGTAGCACTTGAACGGACGAGGAGCATCCTCATCGTCAAGAGCCTCCGTGAGCTTCAGTGTGCCATCGGGTTCCGCCACACCCTCGTATTTGTCTGCAAGACCAAGCTTGGTCAGCGCACGGCGAGCGCAGAGCAGACCTGTTGCATAAGCTGAAAGCCGTCAGAACACGGTTGCTGCTGATCAACTCGAAACTGTACCAGCTGTCCAGTTGGTCAAACCGTGGTTGATGCCATATCTCGGGAGTTCTTTGGATCGAGCAGCGGTCAAGACGAAGTCGCCCTGCAGACGCGCGTAGACTACTTGGACGATGATGTCCTTGTTGGTGAAACGGACAACCAGGCGGTATTTGGGAGCATTGCTGAGATGAAATGAGATGAAGAAGCGTAGGTGAACATGATTGCGTACTATTTGTTCTTGGCCTGCGTGACAAGTCGTTTACGGGCGTAGTCTAGGGAATTGTCAGGATGGGATGTAGACGGTCAATGCGGCAACTGACAATCGGTTTTTCCTTCTCTACGACGACGGTACTTGACCTGGAAACGCGAGAAGTAGGCGTCTGACTTGACCTTTTTGACGAACGGCATCTACGGAGATGGATCAGCCACCATCTCACTGTGCCATTGACCATCCATCCCAAAGGGCGCAAAAAAGAGGAGTTAAACAAGTCATTCCACCTCTCTCTGGAACACGGAGGCCATAGAATCGCTTCAGGCATGAAACTCACCTTGATGTAGCTTGAGGAACACCCGGGACGTCGAGCAGACCAATCTTGTGTATACCATCGACTTTGTTTGGTAGTGTTGATATTGAATTGAGGTGATTACATAATTATTTCACTAATTTCTCACTACAGCCCATCACCGTCGCCCGCAACCTGCCACCGATGGATTCGAACTACTATTCGCAATACAACCAACAGCAGTCGGCTTACGATGTCAATCCTTACCACCAGCCTTACAGTGGTCCGATGTATCCCATTGCCGGGTCTTCCTCGTCCCACAGTGCGCCGGTTCCAGCAAATGCTTATGAATATGACGTTGGCATCCTCGCGCAACAGAGTGTCTATGTACCTGGCGCCATGATTGATAAGCGTGGAGGATCCGGTGGCAAGCTTGCGAAGGGAGGGAAGAGAACGACTGTCTTGCGGAAAGGAGCAGGCAAGGTGTGGGAAGACCAAACTCTCCTTGAATGGAACCCAGGTGGGTCCACCTTTTACTTCGTCGCATCCTGCCACTAAGTGTGTTTCAGCATGGTTCCGCTTGTTCGTTGGAGACCTTAGCAATGATGTATCTGATGACGTTCTTGCAAATGCCTTCAACAAGTACACTTCATTCCAAAAGGCACGCGTTATTCGAGACAGACTAAGCCAGAAGGTAATGCATCCTCGTTGTCCCACCATGACCGGACGCTGAGCAGTTATCTATAGGCTAAGTACGGATTTGTTGCATTTTCAGATCCAGAGGATTTCCTGAAGGCATGGAAAGAGATGGATGGTAAGCACTCAGGCCTGTTTTAATATAATTACACCAGTTCATGTGGCAAATAGGCAAGTATGTAGGTAATCGCCCAGTCAAGCTCAAGAAAGCGGACAATTCCGCTATTAGGCCTGTCGAAATCGGACACAGGAAGGCGAAGCAGTTAGAGAAGGATCTGAAGAAGAATCGACACAAGCCATATTGATACCAGCAAGTCTCGGTATTGGAGGCTACGGGTGAATGCATCCTCAGTACGTTGGGTCGTTAGAGTCTCGAGCCATGCTCACACTACTCGTCATTGCAACGCCCCATGCCACGGGAGTGCGACGAGGTTGGACGCCCTCAGCTTGGATGGTTTTGTGTTTGTTTTGTATCTTTACCGGAGCATTTGTTAGATCCGGATTAATAAATGACATGGTTGTAAGTCTACGTTTGAACCTGTCTGTGTGTCCAAGCAATCGTGTTGCCTTCGTGTGCCGTGTAGTAGAGTATGTGATTAGGTCATGTAGGCACTAGCAGCACTGTAGTGTAACTTCACTCAGCTTGGTACATACGTACTGCTACTACCTGCTCATCGACGAGTGTGACTCCACCTTTCTGTACTCACATCATGGACATCGATAAGTTGTTCAAGGTCAGTTCTTTGACACCACTCGCATCGTCGCACATGCCAAGCCGCAAATTAGGTCCCCAAGCTCCCAGCAGGCTCAAAGCGGAGACTACCAGACAACCCAACTCCAGATATGCTGAAGAAAATGAGGCTGGACGAGTCCTCCAGTTTGCATACTTTGTCCGAGCCAAAAATACAGGAAGAATTCCCTAGTCACGCCGCTTCGAGCTCGAGACGTGTCACGGTGGAAGACGCACCCGAGGAGGACGTCGATACGTCATTCGCGCCCGGCGGAGACGCGGACTATTTTGCTGAAGAGGACGAGGAAGGACGTTTCTACGGTGGTGGTCTCACAAGCCGACAGAAAGAGATCTTGAGCGTGTTCGAGCAGGCAGAAGGGGACGGCGTTTCAAACGAGGTGTGTCTCGGTGCGCGTCGAGTTTGGACGACTGCTGACGATCATCCTGGGGTCTGCTTTCAGCCAGAGGAGGTCACGGTCACTGGTATACGACGAACACTCCTCCGTTTGGAGCGCGCGGTAAATAAAAATCAGGATCAACGGTCCAAGTATCCGGGTGACCCCACAAAGTGAGTTCCACCATGCCTGCTGTATCGCGCGGGGTTCACCTTCACCATTCGACCAGGTTCATCGATTCAGAAGCGGACCTTGACAGTGCAATCAAGGCCTTGTTGCCCCTCGCACAATCCCCGGCCCTTGCATATCCAGAAATGGTCCGCTCTGGGATTGTGATTCTGTTGGTCGGGTTGCTCAGCCATGAGAACATTGACATAGTCATTGATGCAGTCGAGGTGTTCCACGAACTGACCGATGAGGACGTTGGCAACGAAGGGGGCGAATCTGAACAAGAAGACAATCAACCCGCTCTCAAAATGCTCATCGAAGCCTTGGTAGGTCGTATTCCTGCCGAAGTCTCATACACTGATGCCAAGCTTTCAGGTGGAAAACTCGGTACCGGAGCTGCTCGTGGACAACTTGCCTCGGTTGAAGGAAGAAGAAGAATCCGACAAACTGGGCGTCTTCCACATTTTGGGTGAGAATTCAGATATCTGACAGGGTCCAAATGTTAAGAGCCCAAGTACAGGTGTGTTCGAGAACGTCTTGGGATTCAACCCCGATCTATCTGTGTCGCTCGTCTCCAGAACGAAGATGATGAGCTGGCTGTTGGAACGCATTCAACCAAAGACCCATGACGAGAATCGGGGCTATGCTGCTGAGTTGCTTTCGATTCTACTCCAAAGCAGCGTTCCAAACAGACAAGAACTCGGAAAGAAGGACGGTGTTGAGGTCATCCTCAAAGTGCTTTCAGTGAGCGCCAGTCGAGTTGAGAGTACGTGCAAGTCTCACTTGGTGACCAGCAATTCCGGTATCGTGAGCCCGTGGATGCAGACGAAACAGAATTCATGGAGAATCTGTTTGATGCCTTGTGTTCTGCGCTGGCAGAACCTGAGATCAAGACGCTCTTCTTAGCCAGCGAGGGTGTGGACCTCATGGTGTTGATGATGAAGTCGGTAAGGTGATACCTGCGGGTGACCTTTGACTGACGATCGTCCAGAGAAAAGTTTCAGTCACTCAAGTCTCGGTCAATAAAAGCGTTAGATTACGCCATGTCAGGACCCGCTGGTTCAGATCTATGCTCCAATTTTGTCGAGGCATTGGGCCTCAAGACGCTATTTTCAGTGTTCATGGGCAAGGTTCGCTCAGGAGTTGCATAGAATCTCACTCTGTCGCTTACGTAGCCCACTTTAGGCCTCCAAAAAGCAGAAAGCGGTAGCTCCGGCTTCAGAGGACATTTCCCATATTCTAGGAATAATTTCGTCACTGTTTTCCAATCTTCCTTCCGACTCGACAGACCGTATGCGCTTATTGGCAAAGTTCGTGGAGAGCGAGTATGCGAAGGTGGACAAGCTCTTGGAAACACGAGAAAACGCGCTGGGCCGTCTGAGGTCTGTTGAAGCAGAGATAGCGGCGGAGAAAAAGGTACGCTTAACTTGTTATGAAAAGGTTGATCTAGACGACTCCGTCGATGCAGGAGATACTCACTGAAGATGGCATGATGGAACCCGAAGACGAGGATCTGTTCTACCTACGCCGTCTGGACGGGGGGCTGTTCACTCTGCAAACGCTGGACTACATCTTAGCTTGGATTGCGATGGAAGACGATGGGGCAAGTCGACGCGCGCACCCCGAGTTTCTTCTCTCTGACAGTTTTTAGATCCGCGCTCACATTACTCAAATGCTGGAGAGGAAGAATTTGTCACTCAAAAATATCGTGGAAACGTTGAAAACGTACCATGACACCATTGACGTGGATGAGTCCGAGAGCAGTGATAAGATTCAGGCAGAAATGACGCAAAAGATGATCCTTGAGAACCTGGTCGCTTTCCTTGAAGGATGTTCATGAAATATCAGGCACAGCTATTGCATCGGTGCAATCCATCTACGCATTTGGTGGTGAAGCCGACGTGGACACCAGAGTAGCAGAGGAAAACACCATTTCTAATGTACCCTTTGCTTTCATCAACTCTTTTTGGAAGCGGATCTCTGCAATGACTTTCTTCCGCAAACGAATGAATAGTGAATCGATGAGGGGGGACTGTCCCAGGACAGGGGCATACATATCTGGGTGTGCGTTAGTTTCCCGTCAAAGGGGGTGCCGACACGAAGTGGGGGGAACTCACCTATGAGCAATATGGATATATCACACACCATCTCACCGAAGCGGGGATCGGCGACATGCCTGACAAGTAGGTGCAACACAGGCTCTAGTAAGACGTCGTCTCGCCCAGACAGAGCGCTACGGAGGCCATCACGATGGATCAGCTCTTGTATCAGCGAGAACGTTGTTATTGGTGGAACGCCCTCGAGAGGAATAAGACATTCGGAGGGAGAAATTGAGGGGAAATAACACACTTTCCGGAGGACAGCATCTAGAGCGGCTGAATACTTGAATGATTTGAGTAAACGGTCGTATTCTTTTAGACGGGGTGCTCGTCTACTCTCCACTCTAAGTTCATCGATGTCACCCTGAAAAGTCGACTTAGTTTTCGTTTTGACACGACCTTGGCCGAGCGATGAAATAGCGCCTCCCAAGAAGGACTCGTAGGTGCCAGCGGCCAGAGCGCCCGCCAGGTCTCCGCTCTGGGATGGCTTTTGTTGCCGCTGACGAACAGAAAGTGTGCCATCCGACATCCCAGCGGCGATATGTGTTGAGTCCGGCTGTGAGAGGAGTAAGCCAGACCGGAAATACGCAAAGCACGCTGCCTACCGAGATAGCGAGGGAGAGTACAGGGGCGGGATAGCGCATAGTGTGGACGACTTTGTAGGAGGCGATATCATACACTTTGACCATCTGATCGAGACTTCCGGTGAGAAGGCGAGCGACGTTGGCATCAAAGGCAAGCGAAGTGATCGTCTTCTGGTGATTGGAGAGTGCGCGGACACAGCGACCGCCGGTATTTAGGTCCCACATACGCAGAATCGGGCCGGCGGCGGACAACGCGACAGTGCCGGACGGAAGCATCAGGACCTGTTCCACGGGGGATGCGTTGGGGGAGGGAGAACCCATGACGAGCTCACACTGGCCGGTACGAGAATCGAAGAGTCTCATGGTCGCATCATACGAGCCGGTGAGGACAAGATGGGGATTCGAGGGGGACACCTGGCCGGAACGTACGTAGTCGGAATGGGCAGCGAATGTGACGACTTCGGACTGAGAAGGGATGTCCCAAAGCTTGACGGTGGTGTCATCGGAACAAGAAAGGACATGGGTAGGAGAGAGGGTGGAGAATTTGGTGACGTGGACGGGCTGCTTATGTGAATCAAAGGTGCGGAGGATGGCACGAGAATTGACGTCGAAGACCTGTACGAGGCCGGTGTCGTCGCCGGCGACGAGTAGTTTTCCATCGTGACGAAGTTGGGCGCTGCGTGCGACGTCTTTGAACCTGGATATGGTCTTCGCGACCTTTTGTGTACGGGGTGCGTAGATCTGGACACGGGTCGCGGCGGTGACGGCGTACCTGTGTGGTTTTGTGGGAGCAAAGTGCACGGCGGTGACCGGGGCATACTCCTTGATGAAGACGGGACGCTTGAACTGGCGCCAGTAGCGAAACTCGGGACTGTGTCTCGTCCCCTGTGGACGGGGATGTCTCTGCACCACCACCGGCTGGTAGTCCATCACTACTGCACCCGAGTGTGGCGCTGCAGCAAAAAACAGACGAGAGGGTGACCCCAGAAACCGTACAAGACCCCCGAAAAGAGATTAGATATCGATCGATGTCAAAGATTTACGCCATCGTCGACTCTCTCTGCTTTGATCTTACACCATGTTGCTCTACACAGACATCCTAACCGATGACGAGATGTTCTCCGATGCGTTCCCTGTGTGCGTTTCCCCGTTTATCACTACCCAGTCTACCTCCTGACCCACTCCCAAGTAAGCTCATCGAGGACATCGTTTACGAGGTCGACAGCCAACTGGTCACCATAAAGCCAGGCGCAGACGTAGACATCGGCACGCACAACCCTCGCGATCTATTTGACGTGCTCACACCCATACAGGAGCAAACCCGTCCGCTGAGGAGCAGGATGAGGCCCTCGAGGACGGTGCGATCCAAGTCAACAGCGTAGCCCACTCGTTCCGCCTCCAGTCGACTTCCTTTGACAAGAAATCGTACCTCACTTACCTCAAGGTACATCCCTTCTCGTTCACCCTCCCATCTCATCGTCGTCCCTTCTGTGTCGTAGACGTATATGAAAGCAGTCAAAGCAAAGTTAGCAGAAACCAGTCCAGAGAAGGTCGATGCATTCGAAAAGGGTGCCGCTGCGTACGCTAAGAAGATAGTTGCCAACTTCAAGGACTACGAATTTGTGAGTTCTACCCTCGTCTCGCCTTTTCCATCCTGAGTGTCGTTTAGTACACCGGAGAGAGTATGAACCCCGACGGCATGGTTGCACTGCTCAACTATCGCGTAAGTTTCTTGCATCTACCCTTTTAACCCGAGTTGACGTTCATCATCCTGACATCAGGCCGACGGCGTCACCCGTGAGCTTTTCACGTCCATCTCCATCCACCGTTCTCATCTTGTCTCTAGCATACTTCACCTTCTGGAAGCATGGCCTCAAGGAGGTCAAACTTTAGCATTTCTCTCGCATCATGGTTCATCCTCGATGAATATTAGGCTCTCGGATCAGAAGCGTACTTGTATAAATCCAAACTAGACAACTGTGTTTTGATCGCCTACACTACTGCCGTCATCATAGATTATAGCTCATCGTGCGTATTTTTGGGAGCCTCAAACACAGTCTGCCCATCAACTGGAATCTCCGCAGTCGTCTGGGGCTTCAGGTCGTTCTTTGCGTGCGTTTCCACGAAAGCAATCAGACTCTCCAGCGCGCGGTCGCCATCATAGTCGATGAATTCACGCGACCCAGCTGGTTTGAATTTCAACGTCGGGAAGCCTCCGATGCGGAAAGGCACAGATGCAGGGAGGTCATTTTCCTGTGCCTCGAGTTTCGCACTAAGAACATGTGAGCTTCTGAATAGACTAGTAATTTATCTCTCGCTCACATCACGATCTGATCCTTCACGTTAGCAAAGTGGTCACCAAGAGAGTCCCAAGTGGGCTTCAAGCGCTTGCAGTGACCACACCTTCGCCGAGTAACATAAGTCAAGATCCTTCACAAGACCCGAGAACAACGCACCAAGTAGCGTAAAACTCAATAAAGACGTCTTTCGAGTCGTCAAACACGACCTCATCGAATTGCTGGCCGACAAGCGTAAACACGCTCTCATTCTGGGTCTCCGGGATCGGTTGACTCTTCAGTTTGGGCTGGATTTTGCCGTCAACATAGTCAGCAACCAATGCTGAAATTGCCTCTGGCTCGACGGCCTTGTCCTGGTCGTAAGGATACTTGAGCTGTTTATGAAGGTCCTGGATAACGAAGCTCGGCCACTTGGGCTCAGCAAGGTTAAGCGCCTTTGCGTGATCACCGAACTTTGTCGCATCGATCCAGACAAAGTTAACCTTGCCCTGGAATTGGGACGCAACGGGCCTGAGTGAGTCGATATGGCTCTGACTGTTCTCGTCAGATGGGTCAACAAAGAGATAGGCCAAGGGTTTGCCACTGGTAGCGTAGAGAGCGTATGTGTCACCATTGACTTCACCAAGAAGAGGAATGGAAAGATCTTGAATCCAGTTCTCCACATCGTTGACGGTGGCAGACTTGGGGTACGGGTATTCGGTCTTGTGCTCATCGAAATTGCGATACACGACAATGGCCGGGGGTACTACACCAGCCATGGCAGTGGCTTCTGGGTCGGTAGACAGGCCAAAGAGATATTCTTCGCGGTGCTTTTGGGCAGTGGCACTGAACACCTCCGCGGTCGCATCGGTTTCGGAGGTGAGGTAAGCAATGGCAACGATCTTGTCAGCGTTTTGGAAGTCGGTGAGATTTGCAGCGGTGACTTGAGAGACTGCAGGGAGTGACTGTCTGTGTACATACATCAGTCACACGGAATTCGCAAGCAGAATTGGATGGACATACTTGATCATGTAGCTCACAATACCATCCGCTTTACGGGGACCATTGTATTCTGTAGGCTCGCCACCGCGGAACACCTTAAGAGTCCTGTGGAACATGTGAATATCCAATGCACACAATCGAGAACAGCCAGTCACTTACGGGTAGCCCTGCACACCGTGGGACTGGCAAAGTTCGGCCTCCTCTACACAGTCAACCTTGGCAAGCTTGATATTGCTCCCTTTCAGAGTCGTGGCTGCCTCTTCGTAATGTGGAGCCAGAGCTTTGCAGTGTCCACACCTGCGTCTCGGTTAGGGCTACGGACAACCGCACTACCACCGAACGTACCATGGTGCAAAGAACTCGATAAGAATCAACGACTCGGGATTAACGACAGACTCAAAAGTGTCCTGAGTGACACTGATGACATCGGAGGCCTTCTCAGCATCTGTGTCCGCAACAACAAGGGACGCGAAAGCGACTGCCGAGACAAAGGAAGAGAGACGCATCGTTGAAAGACGCGAAGAAGAGTTGTTGGAAAGAAGTCGAGGGACCAAGTCCCCTTTTATGGAATCGAACGGGCATACGTGTCACTCCACATAGCCAGGGTCATCCCGTAATTATTGGCTCGGTCATTCTAATCTTGACCCTTGTCTTGATGACCATCAAGCTGCAGGCTATTCGTTGCCAATGCAAAGTAGGTACGTTAACTCGAACTGTGGTGCTACTTCTATCTAACAACAAACAACATATCCTTGGTCATCAGATACTTGATAGATCAAAGTCAGAGCCACGTTGGCGACCTCCACCATATTGTCTTGCCTCAGGCATAAAGTGTCGCGGTGGCGGGAAGTCTGTGGTGGGGAAAGTATGAGACCCAGCTGCGGGAGGGGGTGACGGAACTGCAGAAAGGCGCGGTCAGTTATACATGTCGAGTGGGAAAACGCAACAAGCTCACTCTTCCGGGTTGGGGGAGGCCGTCTTGTGCCATTCATTTGGTGGCTCGGCAAGCCCGTGGACGGGCGAGACGGTGCTTCAGAAGGTGCGGGAGTGGAAACGACGCGTGGTCGTTGAGAACTTTGCAGAACAGGTCCAGCAGGGGGCAACAAATTCGTTCGGGCAGGTGATGGTCTAGGTGGGGGCGGAGGGGTAGAAGTTTCAGTATCAGATACGGCTCTCATATGAACGGGGAGAGCAGACGGGCCATTGGCGGCGGGTACCTTCCGGGTCGGAGGTGGGGGTGGCGCTCGGGACGGCATGGAGCCAGCAATAGAGGAGGGTCTAGCGGGAGGAGGCGGAGGTGCTTTTCGGGCGGGAAGAGTAGGGATCCCATTGCTTGAACGCGCGGGTGGGGGTGGTGGCACTCTCATACCGGAAGATGATACTCCAGGGGACGCACTACGGACTGTAACAGGCGGCGGGACCCGAATCGGAAGTGGAGGATGTGGTGGCGACGCGGCTCTGGGCGGGGGAGGGGGTCGACGAGGTGGTGCCGGTGCGGTTGCAGGAGGAGAAGGTGTCACACGAGCTGGCGGTAGGGGAGCTCGGGCTGGGATAGCGGGTGCACGGGAAGGCAGTGCCGGAGCCGGCCTGCTTGGCGGTGCGGACGCAGGGGGAGGGGGAGGTGCTGGCGTCGATGACTTCGGAGGGGTCATCCTGGAAGGTGGAGGTGGCGCACTCGCAGCTGGTGAAGGGACACCACGACCCAGCACTATTGGTGGCTTACCAAGTGTCGGGGGCTTGGCTGGGGGGTATGTGAGATGAGGGGCCAACTGGTGATAATTGCAGATCAAACCTAGATTACTCTGCCCTGCAGGTTTTAACCTGGGCATTCCACCTGCGAACAGGCCACCCAGCTGAGGAGGTCCACCACCGGATGGAAGAACTGGCGCAGACATCGGGGCTCGTGGTCCAGCACCAGTCGCACCTCCGCTGGGCTTGGAGTCGATCATAGGCGCACTACGATCATTCGTTTCTGCCTTTTTTAGTTTCCTTCCGGCCTGGATCTGCTTGAGGAGCTCGCTCGAAGCCATGTCTGAGGATGTGAGATGAGAACAACTTTGACAAGACTAGCGATGGTAGTAGCTATTACTGTAGGCTGCGGGTAAACAGCAATAAATATGGCAAGGACCTAGCATTTAGACTGTATGCACTGTCAATCGCTACCCTATACCCATATCATAATGTTTCGGAATCCATCGATTGTCCTGTAAAAATACGGTTTGAGACGTGTGTTCGGACGACACGTACCAAGTTTACTAGTACGAGATGCCAGTGGTTCAATGGATTCTCAGATTTCGATCCAAGCCGGGTTGACAATAACCGAAGGTCTCTCGACAGTACTATGTATAACTTTAAGCACCGTAAGTCACGGCAATTCCAAGATTAAGAGAACCGCTCGGAAATACAGCGCAGATAGTACAGTATGTAAGTACTTAACCTAGTAACTTGATCAATAGATGAGGCTGTCGCGTGACCTGTGGAGATCACGTGAATATCACGTGAAATTGTGCCAAACATTGATCCAAACAAACTTTCGGGGTCAAGTGCATGTATGCCTGAATTAGGTTTACCCCGCTTTCACCACCTACACCATGGACAACATACCGCAGCTTGGTACTGCTGCGGACTTGGAGCTGCGTGCAGCTCGCATAGCGGATCCCGGTATAGGTGAGCACCTCTTCCTTAGTGCTGCATGTATTCACGATCCATCCTCTAGACCTCAAAACCAAGCATACAGTAGCATGCGAGCTCAGAGAAATGATCGACACCGTGAGGGATACAGATTCTGCACGCGTATTTCCTCAGATGATCCCCGTTCTCCTCGAAATTCTTCGTTCCGGTGAGGCTGCATACCACAAGGATTCGCTTGAATACCAGTTTCGGCGTGTTCTTCTCGAGGTCCTTCATCGAATCCCATATAATGACTCCGTTCGACCTCTCGCACTCCCCCTCCTTAGCGGTATGCTCCGTATTCTACGAAGCGATAACGAAGAGAATGGCGTCACGTCCTGCAAGATCATCATCGACTTGCTTCGCTCGTTCAGAGCACTCACCGAGGATCTCGTCTCCGAGTTCATGTCCATTCTCCAGGATGTCTTTCGCAACATAAGCGGTCTGGTGCAGGAAGTACTGACCGAGGACTCTCCCGTTTTAGATATAAACGTCGTCATGCCTAGTATTCGCAGTTTCAAGGTTTTGGCAGAGATGGGCATGGTTGTCGTCACATTTTCTCAAAGTCACCGATCGATGGTGGCCACGCTGATACAAACAACGCTTAACCTGAATTTTGAGGTTTTGGCGCTAGAGTCTCCTGCCCAGCGCAAGGCGCGCGAAGATTGCGAGGCTATGGGCCAGTATTGGGCTGGCATGGCCTCGACTATCAAGAATCCGCGAGCGTATGCTGACTTTATTACTGCACAGATTAAGGTTTGCACATACTTGATTTTCATATACTCTTCTCAATGTTTGCTTCAGATGGTTTCGTATGTGGCCTACATAATTCGTGGCTTTGCGGAACAATTCGATTCGTTTGGCGAGCGACTCATTCTTTCCGCACTTCGACTTTTGCAGGACCTTCCTGCTAATGGTATCCAGGCTCGCAAGGTACGCAGGTTTAGCTTTGGCAGAACAACACCCCCAGACAGTATCCTAGGACCTCATGGTCGTCTTGCGACATCTCATAGGCACTCCCCATCGTAAGGCTCTTCTGCCGCAGATCGATAAACTCTTTAATGAGAGGATTCTACTCGGCGACGGTGTTGGCAGCCAAGAGACCCTTCGGTAAGGGGATTGATCCCTGTCATTGTGCATGCCATCGACATGTATCTTGTAGTCCGTCCGCGTATGCCGCCATTGCCGATCTCGTTCACCATGTGCGTACTGAACTTTCAGCTGATCAACTTGCGCGTGTCTCGAAACTTTATTCGACCCTCATCCACAATCCCTATTTGGGGAACACCTTGCACACGCTGTTCGCAAAAATGATGTTCGGTCTCATCGAGAACATTACCACCAAAGACACTTCTCAGGGTGCGGCTCGCATCCTTAGTGCCATGTTCGAGACTTGTGTCGACAGAGTAGACGCGATGACGAATGTACTTGATGATGCATTTGAGCGCTTGGAGAAGGCGAAGGTCGGAGACGAGGCACCACCTCCAGCTTTGCAAATCGAGCGAGCGCGTCCCGTAGCCGCTGCTGCGTGCGCCGTGGAGAAGCCCGAAGATGTGATTCACGGTGAGTGATTACCTTCTTCCAACGAATTAAGCTCATCATGCTTCAGAGTGTCGACTGCTATTTCGTACGCTTTTGCACGGTTTTCGAGTATGCCTTGTCGGCTTGAAGAAATGTGAAGGGCCGATTCCCGACGGAACAATTATTTTCCGTCTATTCAGCAGTTGCATCAAGTGTATGGCGTTGTTCGATGCGGAGCCCAAGGAAGCACAAGAAGTGATGGATTGGTTTAGTTCGGTGCTGCTTGAAGTGAATTTACACGTCTTTCAAGAAGTATGGACCCACAAGGTGGAATTGTTCTTTCAAGCTGCACAAAAACGACCCTCTCTCCTCCACATTTGTCAAATACTTTTCGGTCGAGAGCCTGTCTCCCCAACTCTGGTTGCTATTGTGCTCCGATTCCTGATTGATCGCCTCCCACTCCTCGGCGAATATGACGATCAGACGGCCGTAGTGACAATCCGATTTTTCAAAATGGCTTTCGGCGCGGTCATTCAATTTCCTACTCCCAACGAGCCAATACTAGCGTCTCATCTTGCGAAGCTCATCATGGACTGTTTCCCTCTGGCTGCCAAAGCTACCAAGCCAACCAACTATTTTCACTTGCTTAGGGGCCTCTTTCGCGCTATCGGTGGTGGCGGCGGACGATTTGAACTCTTGTATAAGGAGGTTTTGCCCCTACTTCCAGAGATGCTAGAGAGCTTGAATCGTCAATTGCTTGCATCTGACGGGTATAGCAGGGACATGATAGTAGAGCTTTGCCTCACTGTCCCGCTCCGTCTTACCCATCTCCTTCCCCACCTCTCGTATCTTATGCATCCACTCGCGTTAGCTTTGCGTGGAACACCGGAGCTTGTGTCGCAAGGTCTACGCACGCTCGAGCTCTGCATCGACAATCTAACACCAGACTTCCTCGATCCTACTCTCAGTACCGTTTTGCGCGAACTGACGGAGGCTCTTCATACCCATCTCAAGCCGCTTCCAGCCAATCATCACCACGCTCATACGACAATACGCATCCTCGGAAAGCTGGGCGGGCGAAACCGGCGCTTGTTGAGCAAAGAACCACTATTGGACTACAGGCCTTTCTCCGAATCCGCGAAGCTTGCCCTGTCCTTCGGTGGAGCAAGTGAGAAGGTGGAGTTAAATGCAATGTCAAGTCTCGCAGCGCGCACCATGATGAAAGCGGGACCTCCTCATCGGGTATACGCTTATACATTCCTCGAGACCTGCGTCACGTTCCTCGTGTACGAGGTCTGTCGTTATTTTTCTTTCTGTTAGTTTGTGGGTTGAACCTCTAACAGAACACTCACAACGAAAACCGAGCCGCCGTCTTTGTTAGATGTCTCGAGGCAATTTTCGATGCTTTCTACATTCCCGAGCTAAAAGAAGATGCACATAAGTTCATTCGAGAACTTTCCCGGGCTGTATTCGCAATGGAGATGCGCAAGAATGCCACCAAGGAACTTGGTCTCAAGAGGTATCCCAGCTCGCTACTCGCATCTTATCTCGAGGCGTTGCCGCGTGCTCTCGCGCGCGAAAAGCAAGAAGAAGCTCGGCAGGGACAAGATTTAGTTGCTCTTATCATAAATGATCTAGTTACCATGGGCAGAGAGGCTGCTGCCCCGCACGACGTAGTTCCCATGCTCCATCAAATCGCGAGTCGTTTCAGCGCTATTTGTTTGGACGACTCATGGGTTCGGAAGAGCGCGGGATGTAGTGGCATCCGGATCCTAACTTCCACTCCAGAATTTGGAGTGAAATGGATACAGGATCGCGAGGTCGACTTCGTTCGCACTCTTCTGCATATTCTGAAAGACCTTCCTTATGACCTTCCCCGGGATGTTGGTGATGTAGTCGATGTCCTGAAGAGGGTTCTACGGGTAGGGAGCGCAGAGGCTGAGGCGTCTACCGATGTTCCCATTGCTTCCCGAACCAAGCTTGTCCATCTTATTGGGATTTTCTTCTCCGAACTTTCAAGCCCGAATCCCGTGGTGCGGCATGCAGTGCAAATGTGCATCGAGCTACTCGTTGAACTTACCGGAAAATCCGCTCATGATCTCCTACTACCCCACCGGGATCGCATGCTCACCGGGATCTACACGAAGCCGTTGCGCGCACTGTCTTTCTCCATTCAGATCGGCATGATCGACGCCGTGCGGTTTTGTATCAGCCTTGATCCACCACTTCCCGAGCTCAACGACGAGTTACTCAGGCTTTTGCACGAGACTCTCGCGCTGGCCGATGCAGACGACCTGAATATTGGGCGCGTCAATCTTCGTCAAGGCGGGCTGGAAGTAATTAAGCTGCGGGTGGCTTGCATCAAGTTGTTGACCGCTTCTATGCCGATGACCGATTTCTTCGCTAAGCAACACCAAACCCGGCAGAGGTGAGGAGTAAGTTGAAGCACACTAGCTTGCTGATATATTCACTCTAGGGTCACGAGTGTATACTTTAAGTCGCTTTACTCGCCATCGCAAGAAGTCAAGGAGGTAGCACATGAAGGACTCCGGATGGTGCTCACCCATCAGAGCCGGCTTCCAAAAGAGCTCTTACAGACTGGCTTGCGACCCATCTTGATGAATCTTGCTGATCCAAAGCGACTTTCAGTTTCGGGACTGGAGGGCCTGGCTCGCCTACTGGAGTTACTCATCAACTACTTCAAAGTCGAGATCGGCCATAAACTCCTTGATCATTTTCGCATTGTTGCCGATCCTCAGATGCTCCAAGCTTCGTCTCGTCTCCCGCTTCCCGAAAACGAAGGCATTACCAAGCTTGTGCGCCTAGCGAATATTTTCCACCTTCTCCCCTCTGCCGCGAACATATTTTTGGAGAACCTTGTGAACGCCGTTGTTCAGACGGAAGCGCAAATGCAGTTCTCAGGCCAAAGTCCCTTCTCCGAGCCCCTTGGCAAGTACCTCGATCGTTATCCCGGCGAGGCTCTCGACTTCTTCTTTCGGCATCTACATCTCCCGCGTCACCTCAGAACACTCCGAAGCATCCTACTGGCCAAGCTGGCCCCTAACGTGGAGCGAGAATTAGCTTCGAGGACGCAATCTCTAGTCGCCCACTGTTTCAGAAGCGGTGATCAGGCCTTCCTGTTCCCTGGGTTACAGCTTTTGGATGACCTGGCAGGGCTCCAGCCAGCTTGGGTGTCTGAGAACAGTGATGCAATTGATGCTGTGATTGAGATCTGGAGATCGGAGCCGTTGCAGTCGGACCAAGCGGATGCCATGGTTCCAGAAGCTGTTCACAGACAAACAGTTACGTTGTCGTTGTTCCAAAAGGTTCTCGAGAAGGTACCGAGGATCGACCTGTTGTTCGAGATCGTTGCGATCTATACTCGCAATCTACCTATGGATCTCACGCGCTTAACGCAGTTCCTCTACCATCACGTCGCTTTGAACGAGGATATATTTTATCGTCGCAACGTCCTGGCTCGTTTTGTCATGTGGTTTGAAGACCAGTCGGCATCCTGGGGAACGAAGACCTTTTTCCTGCGTTTCATCGTCACGCCAACCATTCTTGTCCAGGCGGATAAGCCGAATAAAGGTGGCCTGCTTGACGCAGATTTCATATCTGCTGTTCATCGAACCATCTGGCAGCCTATGATCGACGACACTATGTTCGCAGAGGCTGACGATATGTTCAAGATCGAACTCTTGCATCTAACCACGGTCCTGGTTCATCGTTTTCCGGAGTTACTCGAGGACGTCAAGAAGGATATCATCCGCTGCGCATGGCATTACATCACTTCCGACGACGCAGTTGTCAAGCAAACTGCATATCTCCTCGCTGCTCGTTTCTTTGAGGCGTTCGATACACCACAGAAGTTCATCCTTCGTGCTTGGACTGGCTTGCTTCGCCCTCCACACACAGATGGCAAGCTACTCATCAAGCAAGCTCTAGATATACTGGCTCCTGTGCTTCCTAGATCTGGAACTGATGAAACAGGTTACCCTCAATGGGCAAGGACGACTCGAAGACTTCTCGCGGAAGAGGGCAATGGCTTCCAGCAGATCATTATGATTTATCAGCTCCTTGTTCGACAGCCCCATCTTTTCTACCCGGTTCGGGCTTTGTTCATTCCTCACATGGTGAATTCTCTGAATAAGCTGGGCCTCTCCGGCACAGCGTCAGGAGAATCCCGCATCTTGTCCATCGACATCTCGCAGGTCATTTTTGACTGGGAACAAAATCGTCAGGGCGATGAAACCCAGTTAGTTGGGACTCCGTGGATCACCCCTTTGTCTTTCCGGGAGAGTATCGTGAGCTTCCTAGTTCGCCTGGCGACCGCGACGTTAGAGCCCCAGGTCAAAAACGTACTTGTTCCCCGAGCGCTGGCATTATTGCAACAAATGGTTGCACCCTCAGGTTGGTCCGATGTGACTGTGAAGTTGAATTACTTCTCGAGGGCGCTGGAGCAGGTAATGCCTCACAATGGTCGTATCACCCCCATCTAACAATTCTTGGAAGATTGATCTAGATTCCGAACCACAGCTCAACCAGGCCCTCAGCGCAGCCAAAGTGTTGCAAGTTGTGACTACTGACAAGGATGACGACTGGTACACTGCGAACGCCACCATTCTACAGTCTCTCGTGCGCAAAGGCTTGGTAACAGACGAACCCGGACTTCACGACGCTTTACATCCTATCTTCGAGCGCTTGTTGCGCCTCTTCCCTCTCCCAGATAAAGACGAAAAGCAAGGGGAGATGTCCGAGTTTCACAACTTCGTGTATTCAGCGATCGAAGATGGCCTAGCAAACACGAGTGCGCTACGCGGCACCCTGCTTATGTTGAAATCGGTAGTACAGGTCTCCTCGGAGCGGGTCCAACCTTTCTCCGCGTCCCTTTTACGACTCTTCACCAAACTCGCCAAGGACCACGTGAATTCAACGTCCGGTGCGAATGGCTCCGAGAACGGAGTTCGACTTATCACGTCTATCATCGAGATATGCAAAGCTACCTTACCGTATCTTGGCGAGCAGCGCAAAGCTTTCTTGGGTGCATTCACGGCGCTCGCGGAGAAGTCCAAGAATCTCCCACTCTGTCAGTACATGCTTGACGTCATGCGGGAGTGGGCATTAGCCAAAAATGAAGCCTACCCTACGATCAAGGACAAGCTGAATGTCTTGCAGAAGATGGCAGGTTTCGAGACCCGCGGGGATCCACTTTTCCACGACTATTTGGGATTGGTTTACGAGATCTACACCGAGCCGTCCTTGCGCAGGAGTGACCTGACATCCCGACTGGAGCAATGCTTCCTGCTCGGGTGTCGCGCACGAGACGTAAACCTCAGGGAGCGTTTCATGGATCTGTTGGATGCGAGTATTCCCCGCTCTCCGTCCAGTCGTCTCGCCTACGTCCTTGCAGTCCAAAGCTGGGAGCCCCTTGCAGATCACAACTGGATTCCCATCGCTCTCCATCTTCTTCTTGGCTCCGTGGACATCGACATACCCCTTATTCCAGAAAGAAAATTCACTCTCGAACACGGTGCAGGGTATCTTACTACTCGTCACAAGGCTTCGTCGATTGTGCGTCCAATGCAGCGTCTCATGTTCCTCGATCCAATCGCTGCTCATGATATGTGGATCTCCGCGTTCCCCGCTGCTTGGAAGTGTCTTTCCAGGAGGGAGCAGGCGGATATGACGCTTCATATGATCAACCTCCTCAGTAAGGACTACCACATCAAACAGGCGGAGATGCGTCCAAACATAATCCAGACCCTACTCAGTGGCGTCCTTACTTGCACTCCCCCAATGATTTTGCCCCCTCACCTCGTGAAATACCTATGCAAAACGTATGGTGCGTGGCATGTTGGGCTAGAAATTCTCGAACACTCGCTCGATTACGTTCGAGATGATGATGCCAGTCTGCGCGACACTGTTTACGATTCGTTAGCCGACCTCTATGCTGAGTTGGCGGAGGAAGATATGTTCTATGGGTTGTGGCGTCGTCGTTGTCTCCACATTGAAACGAATATTGGTCTCGCGTACGAACAGCACGGGATGTGGGACCAGGCGGAAAGCACGTACGAACTGGCCCAGACTAGATCCAAGTCGGGTGCGATCGCTTTCTCCGAGACAGAATACTTCCTTTGGGAGGACCACTGGATGCTTGCAGCCGAGAAGCTCCAACAGTGGGACACGCTCCACGAGTTGGCCAGGAGCGAAGGGAACCAGGAACTTATGCTGGAGAGTGCCTGGAGGACCAAAGACTGGACAGAACACCGGGAGAATCTCGAAGATCAGATCAACCAACTGCCCGATATTGCGACTCCCCGTAGGAGGGTTTTCGAGGCGTTTATCGCACTCCTGAAGCTTCCGGCGGCTTTGGACAAAAACACGGAATTCACCAAGATCCTCGAGGATGCAATGCAGCTCTCCCTCCGGAAATGGGTTGGACTGCCGCCTCAGCTGTCCATCGCCCATGTTCCCTTGTTACAGCACTTCCAGCAGTTTGTAGAACTCCAAGAAGCCGTCCAAATCTTCGGTTCTCTCTCGACCACGACCGCCCAAAACCTGGAGAAGAAGTCGTCCGACTTGAAGATGGTCCTCCAGGCATGGCGAGAGCGTCTACCTAACCTCCACGATGATATCAGTATCTGGAGCGACCTGGTGGCGTGGCGACAAAACGTTTTTAACGCAATCAACAAAGCTTACATTCCCCTCATTTCCACTAACAATCAGAACGGAAACGCCGCCTCGACCAATGTCAATACCGCCGGTTATCGGGGCTACCATGAAACCGCCTGGATTATCAACCGCTTCGCTCACGTCGCCAGAAAGCATGATCTGCTGGATGTCTGTTTTACCTCCCTGAACAAGATCTATACGCTCCCCAACATCGAGATATCTGAAGCATTCCTCAAGCTCCGCGAGCAAGCCCGCTGCCACTACCAGAAACCAAATGATCTTCCAGCGGGCCTAGAGGTGATCAACAATACCAACCTAATGTACTTCTCCAATGCGCAAAAGGCGGAATTCTTCACTTTGAAGGGCATGTTCCACGCCAGAAGTGGGCGTACGGAGGAGGCGAATCACGCATTCGGGCAGGCTGTTCAAATGGACATGTCGCAAGCAAAAGCATGGGCGGAGTGGGGTCGCTTCAACGATCGGATGTTCAAGGAGATTCCCACTGATATGTCGTACGCTGCCAACGCGGTCAGCTGCTACCTCCAGGCTGCGGGGCAATATAAGAATGGCAAAAGCCGCCCATTACTCACTCGAGTTCTTTGGTTGCTCAGTGTCGACGACGGGAACTTCACGATCTCTCGAGCATTCGATACCTACAAAGGAGAAGCGGCATTTTGGTATTGGATATCGTTGACTCCTCAACTGTGTTTGTCCATCAATCAGCGGGAAGTGAAGCAGGCTCGCTACATCCTTCTCAACCTGGCCAAGCTATTCCCTCAGGTAAGTGATGACAGTGCCCTGTCACTTCCTTGTATAATTCTGGCACAGGCCCTATTTTTCCCTCTGCGCACGACAAAAGAGGATATGGCCTTTGTCAAAAAGCAGGCCGCCGCTCGTGCTATGCAGGCGAGCCAGGCAGCCGCAGTTAACGGAATAAAGCGCACAGATAGCGACGTAGCCATGCAGGACGTGACTGCGGAAGTCGCCGGAGATATCGTTAAACGAGAGAACTCCGCTGTCGATATCAATGGGAACCAACAGCTCCCCACGGGCCACATGGATGCTTCCGGCTCGGCCCCAGCAATGCCATCATTACCTAGCCAACATCCCGCTACTGACGTTCAGCCTGCCTACACCGTCCGTCAGGGATGGGAGCACGTTGAGGAGGTCGTACAGATTCTCAAAACCGCGTTCCCGCTTCTCATCTTAAGTATGGAGACTATGGTCGATCAGATCCTCCAGAGGTTCAAGGCACCACCTGAAGAAGAGATCTACCGATTGATAAGTATGCTCCTTCAGGATGCCATTCAGGTGCGTGGCCTGGTGTTTTGTTTCCGCATCCTGTTCAAATCTTTTCTAGAATTATGTGATGCGCACGAACACTCCTGACGACGATGGACAGCTTGCACCCCACACGATCAACAACTTGACGAAAATGGCGGCCAACTTGTCTGGCCCTGCACGGGTGCGTTGCCCAACAATCTAAATCATTTCTTCCTGACGTGTGTGCACGAGTAGAAAGAATACGAGGATGACTTCTTGAAGAGCAAGCCAACACATTACGAATATATCCGTCGGTTGCAGCGGTGGCGAGACCGCCAGGAGAAATACCTTGATTCGAGACCTCGGATTCAATCACTGGATCTTCTGAGTCACTACTTGACCGAGTTCCAATATGGCAAGTTTGATGATATCGAGGTGCCTGGGCAATATACAGAGGTGAGTAATTTGTGCACCATGTGTTGAGGAACGCTCATGTTTCCATCCAGGACAAGGACAGCAATCAGAATTTCGTTCACATTCAGAGATTTGGTCCAAAATTCGAGAATTGCCGATCTCATGGCTATTGTTGGAAGAGATTCACTATCCATGGCAGTGACCATTCAAGAACTTCGTTCTCAGTACAGCTTCCTTCTGGGCGCCACTGTCGTCGCGAAGAGCGAGTGATGCAAGTGTTCCGCATATTCAATGGGTATGTGCTACTTTGTTGGCGGGAGCTCTGTCCTCAAAAACATTGCAATAGGGCACTCGCCAGAAAAAAGGAATCGCGTAAACGCAACCTCAGTTTCCACATTCCAGCCGCGATATCCTGTAGTCCTACTCTTCGCTTGCTTCAGAATGACTCGTCTTATGTCACACTGGGTGATATTTATGATCGTCACTGCGAAGAGATAGGCATTACACGCGAGGACCCCATTCTCGTTTCCGGAGAGAAGGTGAAGAGCGTCCTGTTAGACTTCAAACAGGTGAACCAAAGAGCTGTATGTACTCATTTGAATGTCTGGCCCATACAGTCGTCTTATTCTTCGTAGCCCGGCAAGGCAGAATACTTCAACCTTCGGAAGGACATCATGGATGAGGTTGTGGCGAAGCTCGTTCCGGATGACGTCCTTACCAAGGTCGGTTGTTTGTTGTACCAGACTTCTCGGATCTGATTTTGATACCTTCTAGTATATGCTCAATGTCATGGGTGGTCCTGCGGACCTCTGGAAAATGCGCAAGCAGTTTGCGTTACAAATTGCTGCGACAAGCTTCATGACATACGTCTTCTGCCTCACGAGCAGGTCACCTTCCCGATTCCATGTGTCTCGTTCAACTGGCAGAATTGCTATGAGCGAACTACTTCCTGGCGTCTCTGGCCAAACCCCCGTTTTCGCATCGAACGATGCGGTTCCTTTCCGGTTCACACCAAACATGCAAAAATTCCTCGGACCCATCTTTACTGAAGGTGTCCTTACATCTGGCATCATGGTTATTGGCCGCTGCCTCACGGAACCCGACGTAAGTGTACACTCCCGGCTCTGTACTCGTGGTCATTGACCAGGACATACAGTTTGGTCTGGAGCAACAGCTAGCTTTGTTCGCTCGCGATGAAGTGATGACTTGGCTACATGGTAGAGGCCAACCGTGGACATTTGACATTTCCTTCCGTGTGAACTGTGCTCATAACATTGACGGTGTTGTCAAGCGCGCTGAAATAATGGCATGTAAGATTGAGAGGGAACAGGTGAGCGTGGCATTCAACTTGGAGATTCTGACATAGCTGACTGGTTGTAGATCGGCATGGTATCAACTCCACCTACGGTACCTGTTGTGCAGACGGTCACCAACCTCGTGTCAACCGCCACCAATCCAATTCAACTCATGAGAATGTCGGAAATCTACCACCCTTGGTTCTGAAAATGTCGCCTCGCATTGCTTTTTGTATATTGTGGCATCGTCGTTATTCGTATCCATACTTGCTGCATTACATGTATTCCCAACAAATACAATACATAGGACATAATGAGTGCACAGGAGCAAACAGACTCAGGAACGTGTGCTACGTATGAATCCTTCGGTTTGGCGAAATGTGTTGATATGCACTTCACTCTCAGCCATCATCTGGTAGGCATCTCAGACCAGAAGAATATCATTAGGGAACACAGGCTTACCTCCTCAGCCATGTGGTATATATCACTTCCTGGACGATTATACATCATGGCGTTCGCAAACATGAGGTAAACATCCCTCTGGAAATCAAGTGAGTTGGAGATAATCCCATCTTTGACCCTGGCCTTGATGGTCTTGAGGTCCATTGGCCGTTTGATGATATCGTGATAGTCTGGTGCTTCAGAGTTCTTAATGGGATTGTGAAAGATGTTGCCATTGCGATGTTGTGAGATCTGACTGTGAAGCATTGAAATTACGGTTTGGAAACGTTTGTTTGGAACCGAAGGTGGCGTTTGGTGTTGGGAGGGGATTTCGCTGTTCGTCAAGCTACGCTGTCGAGAAGCGCGGGCTACACGTGGATGAGTTGGTGGGTGTGAATACGGACTGACTTCCCGTACCTGGCTCATCGGCATCTGTGGGCGTGAACTCCTCTCGAGCTCTTTTCTTATCCCGCAGATGTTCACTCAGGTTATCCGAATCCGTAACCTTGCGTTTGCCTTTCGAGAAGTAGTTAATGAGAATTCAGGGTGTTACGAAGAAGATTGCATGCCTTCGCGCTGCAGTGCTTTTTCGTTCGATTTGTCTTCGGATTCTTGAAGACCAACAGATTCCTCTGCGTCCATGTGGGCGGTTTCGGGAACGGGTTCATCTGCTTCTGGGTTCTCAACTATTGCAGGCTCCTCGGAGATTTCAGTGATATCCGCAGGTGCGGATTCGAGTACGGCATCTTCTGCGGGAGGAGTTGCCGCAGTTTGTTCGTCGACAATCGTATCAGACGGTTCTTCAGCAGGGAGTTGCTGAGTAGTTTCGTCGTCGACGCGAACTTCGGTGTCGTCTCTCTCAGGGGTCTGGATCAGAGTTTGATCGTCAGAAGAGACGAGTTCGACTACCGCGGTTTGCTGCGGCTCCTAAGGATGAGTATTTGAGCGTTGGCGCCATCCGAGTTGCACTACAGCCTACCACAATAGATTCCTCGGGCGACTGAGGGATCACCGCATCATTGGTAGCGAGCTCCACCCTGATCTTATCATCCCAGGCACCGCTGCGTATTTCGTCGATTTCCGCGACGAGAGACCTATGGGCGGCGTTTGAACAGATGTGAAAACAAGGGCGAAGAATGATGTACTTGAACTTTTGCTCCTCTGCGGCAATCAAATTGCGGAGATGGAGAAGGCGGGTCGAGTAGTGGCGCTGTGCGAGAGATAAATTGAGGGGGGCTGCTGACAGAGTCAGGAGGATCAGTGTGAAGACGTAGAGTCGCACCATGGGGGATATTGTTGGCCTCTGAGCTGACGGGCCAGATGAGCACTATCGGGCGAGAGAGGAAAAGGATCTCACCGTTCGAGCGAGGCTTCGTTCATGAGACAGACATAGAATTTGTGACAGGACTGGATAGTACACTAAGTAATAGAACATGACCGGATTGACATGAACTGGAGCGAACTTGGGGTGTAAAGAACGATTTCGGACGGACGAGTGCAGGATGTTTGGTGAGTAAGGCCGATACGGTCTCCCATTCATTCGCGCCGTGCTCATAGACGGCCTGTGCGAGAACGAGACTTTCGATGGTGGAGAGTGGTTGTTCCTCGTTGTCAACGTCGGTCGCAGTCATCGTCGACGTCGTCGCTGACGATGAGCACACTGGCAGTTGCAATTCGAACCCCGAGTGAATCCGGAGTTCTCCGGATCTGTGATGGATTTGGTCGTTAAAGGACGGGGTCTCGGATGCCGCAGCTGTCCCTCAGCCCGCCATGTTCATCCCTGCGTTCGCCACCCTGCTCCTCCTTCCCTTCGCCTCCGCTGGTGTACACAAACTCAAGCTCCACAAGCTACCTCCTAGTGCTCCTGGACACGCTCTCGAGACCACCTATCTCGCTCAGAAGTATGGTTCTCAGGCTCCTTACCAACAGCTCCCCCTCTTTGGCGCAGGCGGTGCTGGTCGTAACGTGCGACCAAGCCCAAAGGGAGATGATCTTTTCTGGACCCAGGAGGACTTGCTCAACGGTGGCCACGGTGTTCCTCTCACTAGTATGACCCTCCCTATTGTTCTATATGTCGCGTTCATGTTTCCTTCCAGACTTCATGAACGCGCAGTACTACACCGAGATCAGCCTTGGCACGCCCCCTCAGTCCTTCAAGGTCATTCTTGATACCGGGTACAGACCTCTTTGATTCCTCTTTCTTCGTTGCTCACCCCCATTTATAGCTCCAGCAATCTCTGGGTCCCCAGTGTCGAGTGCAACTCCATTGCCTGCTTCCTCCATGCAAAGTATGACTCGAGCTCCTCCTCGTCGCACCGGCCCAATGGTTCCGAATTTTCCATCCAATACGGTACTGGTTCGATGGAGGGATTCGTCTCACAGGACAAGCTAGCCATTGGCGACCTCCTTATCTCTGGCCAAGATTTCGCTGAGGCTACAAAAGAACCTGGACTTACCTTTGCCTTTGGGAAGTGAGTGTAATCCATCTGCCACGCGACCTCTTTCTAAACCTTTCCAAGGTTTGACGGGATCCTGGGCCTTGGATATGATACCATCTCAGTGAACGGCATTGTCCCACCGTTCTACAACATGATCAATCAACACCTTCTCGATGAACCTGTGTTTTCTTTCCGCCTCGGTTCTTCAGAGCAGGATGGTGGTGAAGCCGTATTTGGTGGAATTGACTCGTCCGCCTACACTGGCAAGATTACTTACGCTCCTGTTCGCCGCAAGGCTTACTGGGAAGTCGAGCTTGAAAAGGTTTCCTTTGGAGACGATGTGCTGGAACTCGATAACACTGGCGCTGCCATTGATACAGGTAAGCCAAAACCATTGTCTCGTCCCGTAAACGATACTCATTCCTTAGGTACCTCCCTCATTGCTCTCCCTACCGATGTTGCGGAGATGCTGAACACGCAAATCGGCGCCAAACGCTCTTGGACTGGCCAATACACTGTTGACTGCGACAAGGTTCCCTCGCTGCCGGATTTGTCATTCTACTTCAATGGCGTTGCGTACCCCTTGAAGGGCAGTGATTATATTCTCAACGTCCAAGGCTCATGTATCTCTGCCTTTACTGGCATGGATATTAACTTGCCTGGTGGTGCGCTCTGGATCATTGGTAAGTCTTTCATGGTTGTGTGAGAACACGCACTAATTTTGTTTCAGGTGACGTCTTTCTCAGGCGCTACTTTACGGTGTACGACCTCGGGAGAAATGCCGTTGGTTTCGCCACCTCCACATAAGCGCCATTCTACCTAATAATATTGCTTGTTGCTTGAGTTTGGTGATATGCTTGGCTCGACGGAGAGCGGTTACTTGGTGTGAGCGTACACTGATATTTCCCCCATCTTTTGTACTTTTGGTTAGGAGTCCGTACATACATAAGTTCCAAGCCCTTGTGTGGATTTAGCAAATTCTAGGCTTGCAATATCAAATACCAAGGACTGCGTAATAATCCTCCCTGTCTCGTACTGAAGATAGTATCTCCTTTCACCACCACCAATGCTTGTATTATTGCACTCTAACTAGTTCAAGGTTGTCAGTATCATGAATGCGGACGGACTCTTGGCCTATCATCCCACACTGCCTGTTACTCCGCATGAAACAGTCCTATCCACGGCAAGACTACAAGTCTGGAAGCGACGAATAACCAGCAACGCGTGGGCTCGGCGCCTGGACAGAGTGAACGTCCTCGGCAGTGATGTCTATGGCCATACCGGGTGAATACGCATGCCGTGTTCGGATCGTTATCGTGACCTTTGACCACTTTACAAACAGGTGCGTGAATGCCCTGAGCTGGTCGCAGGATGGGGAACTTCTCATTAGTAGCGGAGATGATCAACAGTCAGTCCCAGGATCTTCTTGAATGCCTTCCACTCGCTCACAATATCCTACATGCGTAAGGTTGCGCGTCTGGCGGATGGACCATTCCTCGGATACTCACAACGAATATCCCTTCACCTGTCAGACCGTGATAGACACGGGTCATAGTGCGAATGTATTCAATGCACATATGCTTCCCTCATCCACAAGGATGTGAATACTTCGTCACTCCTGTCAGTATGCTCATCCAACATTCCTTAGCGCAACTGTTGCAGGTGACAAACAGGTTCGCGTGTTTGACGTTGGCGAGCCAGTTGGCCGCTCGCTTTCGGGAAGTGAAACGAGGTACTCCGCCAGACAAGCGTGTACTCGTGTTCTGCGTTGTCATTCGAGGAGGACGAAGCGCATCATCACAGAAGACAGTCCCGATTTCTTCCTGACGGTAGCCGAGGTCTGTGCCTGTAGCTAATTGAATCTATCACCACAAAGTCATGTCTCAAAACTAGGATGGGGAAGTTCGTCAACATGACTTGCGGACGCCGCACACATGTGGCAGGGGTACTTGCCCTCCGCCTCTGGTTAAACTACCACACGAACTTTCGACGATCGCGCTCTCCTCATTAACACCCTATCAGTTTGTGGTAGGTGGCGAATCGCCTTTCGTGAGCGTCATCATTACGTCGCATGTCAACGAGACTGACCGGCATGTTCTTGAGGCTCATCTCTTTGATCGACGGCACATTGGCCGTCATCTACAAGAAGAATGGGGGATGTTACCCAACGTTGATGACGCGACGACATGTGTTCGACGTTTCTCTCGGCGTTCTCGAGCACCAGGTGAGGCGAAGGGATACGAACACATTACTGGCGCCCGGATGTCGGCTTGGAATGGACACGAGGTACGTCTGTCGATAACGGAAAATGGCCAAAGTACTTTATGCTTACATACTGCGTTGGTAGCTTCTGTTATGTGAGTGCTTCGCATGATCGACTTACCTTGTCGTGACGAACTTGCCCCAGCATTCAACTCGGATTCAGTGTACCTCTATTCTACGCGGGATGAGCCGGGTGGAAACCTAGCTGACATGAAGTCGTGCCTTCTGCCACCAAATTCAGACGGGAAGAAACAAGACACTGCTGGACGGCTTCCAAATATGCACGATGACGACCGCAGTGCCTCAGAAATAGTGCAAGAGGTTCTCGAAAGTCTTGAAGATGCAGAGGATGTAGGGATGGACATCGAAGATTTCCTCGGTGATCACGAAGATGGCGGCATGCAGACAGACGAGCCCGAGAGCGAAGAAGACGACGGGGGTATAGCGGCTCCCGACATGTACCCTGATGCCCCCGTGATCTATCCGCGCATGCGCTTCTCTGGACACTGCAACGTTGAGACGGTCAAAGATGGTGAGTGCTCTCGTCAGTGCCTCACGTATGCGTTGTGGTGACCGACGGTTATCCTAGTGAACTTTTTGGGCCCTTGTGACGAATATGTCACCTCTGGTTCGGATGACGGCAACTTTTTTATATGGAAGAAATCGTCTGGCGAACTCGTCGACATCTTGGAAGGAGACGAGCATGTTGTCAACGTCATCGAGGGCCATCCTACGTTTCCGCTTGTGGCGGTCAGCGGTATTGACACGACAATCAAGGTGATCTGGCCTCAGCTCTACCACGATCACCGTACTGAAGATCTTACCATAGTTGTTCGCTCCTGCGCGCGGCCCCGAGCCAGCGAGGCATTCAAAATACCGAGATGCCACGTCGATAATCAGGCGAAATGATCATGCATCGAAGAGAGGGCTGAATCACTCAGCAAACTTACAATTTGCACGTCTCTTACTGCAACATCAGGATCGTGCATTGGCGATACTCCGCGGTGCTGAGGATGGGACCGATGCGACTGATTCAGAGCCAGAGTACCGGCTAACGAATTGTATAAATCAATGAAAGTGAAAGCAACTGGGGGGGTAGTGTATGATACGGGCTCGCTCAGATATGCGATATACTCTTTTTCTCTGTAGGTAGAGGGCGGGCACGCGGGGTCAGTTGAGTACTGGGTTTGCGACGACATGTGTTCAGCATTTTTGCGCCACTCGCACCATCAAGCTCAAGCTCAAGGATTGGCTGGGAATTTCTTTTGATGAATGTTACGGGCTCACACTTCCCCAGTTCACCCGACAACCGCCATTTAACGCAGTTAGTTCATTTCTCCGGGGTGGGCAATATCCACCTCGCCAGGACCCGGTTTGATGTTGTGCCAGTGAAGCATCCGAGTGTGTTTTAGCGTTTGTCTGCTTTGACACCCGCCACCCACGTGAAAGGTCGCTGGCCTCCACACCACGGCATACAACCAAGACAAGACCGGGCTATCGTTGCTCGCCACATAGAAAGGTTGAATCTGAGTGCTGGTATGCTTGCAAGTCCTTGCTGAACTTCACTGCTCGTTGTTATGTAAGTCCTGTCGTGTTTTGTGGTTGTTAAAACCGAGAGCCCTTGCTGATCATCTCTCCCATTTCGTGCTCTTTTCTCATTGCATCTCTCGCTCTCAGTCGTTCTCTCATCGAAAGTGTCTGTGTTTTGAGCGTTTGTTTGCTGTTTGCTGCGGTGCTGCTCCATCTTTTCATCCTCGACCGCAAGGGGGACCCTTTTTGGCCGGGTCAACAACTTTTTTGCCTGTTGCTTCGTCCCACATCACTCTCCACCAGCTCGCAGTCAAGCACACCACATCTACCTGCTTATGCACTCCTCTCAAAACAGATCCAAGCGTAAGCGTGGCAAAAATGTCATCAACGACGACGACACCGCATTGGCGCAAACGACAGTCTCACGAACGGACGATATACAGACGGACGCTTACGGGCGTTCTCGGCCACCAGCATACCAACAGCATACAGACACCTACTTTCCATCGACATCTAGGTCGACTCCAACTTACACCATGAGCAGAGACGGCCCTTCATCCCATGTTGACTCACAAGACCACTTTCGCCCGCACACCTCGGATGGCCACAATCGAGGTGGTAGAGATGGCTATGATGTTTCCGATTCGAGGGACGGTGACCAACGGAGATCTCGGTTTTCTCATGAGAACGACTTCCAAAGTGGTGGTAGAGACCGCACCTCGAGAGATTTTGCGCAGAGTCACTCGGTTGCCCACCGCAACGAATCACAGGGTCGGGGCCCGTTGGACAATCACGACGATGGCCCTCAGTGGGCTTCTCCGCCTTCTGAGTGGAGAAGAGGCGAGGCAGAGGAGGATCGCAGCAAAGGCTGGGACAACACTCGACACAGAGAATCACGCCCCCAAGGGAACCGTCGGTGGCAAAGTGACAATGGTTGGGAGTCACGCAAACGCGACCGTCACCAGAACCGACGGCCTCCAGATAGCCAAGAGGATGGGTCCTTCTCAAAGGAGGAACGCGCTTGGGAACCTGGTCCTGGTTGGCATGGTCGTGGAGATCAATCCTATCGCAACCAGCGTGGCCGTGGTGGCGGGAAAATGAGGGGAAAGAAGCAGCATCATCAGAATCGACAGCGGCAGCGAGGTGATAGGGACCGAGATCAGGACCGCCGATGGGATCGTGACCGGCGCAATGACAATGATACATTGAACAAGTACGCCTCTTCATTTCTTTGCCTCTTCGTGCTTCTCACGGAGTTTCCTCAGTTGGCAACGAAGAGAGTTTCATCCTTTGCCTCCTAAGCCACCTGTCAAGCGAGGCTCTTCCGCTTCTCGGTCACGTTCGCGGACCCCCGAGTCTGCGTACAGTCGACCGTCGTCTAGAGGTCGCTCGCGGTCGAGGTCATTCTCACCGCAGCCAGATGTCCGTCACGCTAGCCCTGTAAGACATCGCAGTCAAACGCCTCCAAGAAGGGCAGTCAGGTCAAAGTCACCGCCTTCGTCTCATCGGAGCTACACAAGTCGGGCACCTCCACGTGGAAGGAGCGTTTCCTCCGTGTCTTCAAGAAGTTACAGTCGGAGTCGGAGCTCAAGCCGAAGTCCTGCAGACCGGCCAAGAGCAAAACATCGGCTGCCACCTGCAACTTCAATCAGGGAGATCTCCCTTTCTATCTCCAAGACCACCCTCCAGCAACGCTCCAACCTTGTCCACGACCAAGAGTCTGAGTTGACAAAGAATGAGAAGGTTGATACTAATGGTCACGCTGTATGTTCTTTCAGTGGCTTGAATCCAGTCTTGAACTCATACTTTAGCAGGTTGTTTCTTCCACGTCCTCGGGACCAACACGTCGATCTGTCGAGCGTATGCCTCCTCCCTCCATTGTACCTCCGACATCGGACTACCAGCACCAAGAGATAATTCTAACGACCTCGGCGGCGCAGCAGCGACGTGATCCAGATTCCCCCACTAGAACCAAGTTCTCGAAACCTACTGGCTTCAAACCTATCACGCTTACTAGTTCATCAGTGAAGATGTTCTTCCCGCGCGATGATCAGGAGCATCATGGACTTCAACGCCATGGACTCCCCACTCGCCCGGAAGTTCCTACGAAGCGGGTGCACGAAGATGTTGCAATTGATAAGGACGAATACTCCCAACAGGTTACTGGGAAACTCTATCTCCAGCCTCCATTTCCGCCTCCACACGAGACTATCCCGGTTGCGGTTGAGGTCATCCCTGAACTTCCACCACCTTCACCGTGTGTTCAAGATGCCTCGAAAGTACCAATATCTCCCAAGGTTAATGGTGACCTTGTTACCCCTGTACCACAACCCCGGCCATCCGAGCCGGAAATTGAGGCGGTTACACGATCGTCGTCCCCAAGTGTGACCTCTCGAAAGGAGTTGTACGCGATCGTCAGCCAGGTTGGTGAGGGAACGTTTGGAAAGGTTTACAAAGCCCGAAACACGATCACCAATGTCCATGTTGCACTGAAACGGATACGTATGGAAGCGGAGAGAGAAGGTTTCCCTGTTACTGCCATGCGGGAGATCAAACTTCTCCAATCGCTGAGGCATCAAAATATAGTGCGCCTTTATGAAATGATGGTATCCAACGGTAAGCCTATTCGCCCATGATCGTCGCTTCACTGACGTACACACAGGTTCGGTGTTCATGGTATTCGAGTATATGGATCACGATCTCACGGGTGTCCTTTCCCAAACGCAATTTTCCTTTTCTGAAGCCAATCTCAAGTCGCTTTGCAACCAAATGCTAGCCGGCCTCGCATACTTACATCACAAGGGTGTGATACACAGGGACGTCAAGGGATCGAACATTCTGATCAATAATAGGGGTGAACTCAAGCTAGCCGACTTTGGGCTCGCTCGGTTCTATCAGAAGCGGCGACGTATAGATTATACCAACCGAGTGATTACGCTTTGGTACAGGCCACCTGAGCTTCTTTTTGGTGCAACGGTATATGGACCAGAGGTGGATATGTGGAGCGCTGGGTAAGTCCATGGCGGTTTGCTAGCAAAAACGAACCTGGGAGTTGACGATCGTGCCTTTCCAGTTGCATCATGCTCGAACTGTTTACAAAGAAACCAATATTTCAGGGAAACGACGAGATCCACCAGCTCGAAGTCATTTATCGCATCTTTGGTACCCCGACTCCAGAGCGATGGCCTGGTATCACGGAGTTACCTTGGTATGAATTGGTAAAACCAAAGGAAGTATTACAGGATCATTTCAGGGAACTTTTCCAAAGGTCAACTTTTTTGTGTGTATCTAACTTGTTTTTCGAAGCTGACCCTGCCCTTAGATGGCTATCTCCTGCGGCGCTTGATCTGGCGGAACGACTTCTGACGTATGACCCTACGAAGCGAGTCACTGCAACGCAGGCCCTTGAAGCGTCGTATTTCAAGGATGAGTTACCACCTGCTGAGCTCCCTGTTGGGTATGGTGTTTGACGTTTGAGTGCTCACAATGACTAACGAAAGCCTAGTTTATCGACGCTCGAGGGCGAGTGGCACGAGTTGGAGACTAAACGAGAACGTGCCAAGAAACGACGTAAATTGGAAAGTAGTATGCAGCCACAGCTTGTTTAATAATCCCCTTGGTGCACCGAATGTATGCATCTCCAAGCGGTGATTCCCATCTTTCATGCCGGTGCTTGAATGAGACCTTGAATCGCAAGGTGTTGCACGATGGCCTCGACCTATCGGAGGATCAACATAGGTATGGGGACGAGAGAAGGTGACGAGACAGTACGTTTGCCGCTGTAGTTCGTATTTGCATGTCCCAACGTTTCGTGAAGGGCGCGCCTGTAGCTTCGCTGGTTTGTTCGACGTCACCTAGACCGCCAGCCTTGCCCTGAGCGTCGTCTTCTTCTCTACCTCCCTCAAACCAGATGAGCATATCTACTTGATCGATGGATCCTTTCAATCGCCCTTGCTCGATCATCTTTCGTGCCATCGTCTCAGCAGCGCCAGGAGCCAAGTCAAGGAGGGCACCTAGGCCACGAAAAGTAATATTGTTGTAAATCTTGGAGCTGGCCAAGACATTGTGCTCCATGACGGCACGATCGAGCACCGTTGAAGGCCCCTTGCGCGTGCTCGTGGATGGGTCGACAAGATCGTCTTCGTCGACGGCGGACGCGAGTCTATCATTGCTAGATATAGATATTTTAGCCAGTTGATGTGGTCGAAGAGAATCCTCAAAGCTCTTGACTTCGGCTGGACGGAGAATCCGATCGAGGAACATTTTAGAGAGGATGTTGTATGTGGGGAGTTCGGCAGATCGTTCATCACGGTACAAGGAGGCGAGTACGCGGGAGCGGTTGGGTCCTGCGGGTGCGAGAACGGCACAAGTGACGGCGTGTGATCTGGGACGTGTTCAGGTCCGATCAGGATTATTCCTAGGACGTTGCTTACAGGATCTGCTTCCGCTCCTCCTCGTCGATTTCCGCGACCCAAGACAGTTCGTGGTAGCGCATGGCTGCGTCCAAGAATTTGCGCGCGTAATCGCTGATGCGGGCTTGACAGAGTTTGAACTGAAGTTGGATTTCTTTATCGGAGGTCGAGTTCGAGAGGGAGGCCGCGCGGTTGTAGTAGGCCTCTGCTTGGACGGAGTCTTCGTCTTCCAAGAGGAGGCGGACGATGCGGACGTAGATGCGGAACTTGTCTTCGTCAGGTAGGGAACTGGAGGGTGATTAGCACGCGAGCACAAAGGGGTCGTTGTGCGTACCGCGAACCAGAGTCGAGCGAGACGCCCATGAGGACGCGCGCTGCCTCGGTCCATTCTTCCTCTGTTTCCAAGAGATCGGCGAGTTGGAATCGAAGCGAGTTTACCTGATCGTATTGGGGTGAGATGTGGTTGGGTGAGACGGGTTAGGGGGTACCTGTTCCTCGTAGCTGGCGATGCGAGGTTGGAGTGTCGCGAGCACGTCTTCGACGATGCGCTTGCGAGTATCGTGGTCTGAGATGACGCCTGCGCCGATGCTCTTAACGAGCTCGGAGATGACTTGTCTGCCTGTGACGAGGCCGACGATGTCTGGATTGGCGACGGCATCGACGAGGACATGGAGATCGGCGGGAAGGGCGGAAGGGTCGGGTCTGGAGAGGGTTTCAGAAAGAAGAGCGAGATAGGCGGGTGTTTTATCTTTCTGAGCGAGGGTCGCGAGGTGTGTTAGTTTTGCTTCCATCGTCGTCGATGAGCAACTTGAAAGTGCCACTCCGAGAACGTCACATTGACCAACAACACTTCAAAGCGGTGAGTCCTCCACCTTCCCCGGGGATTGTTTCTCAACATCTATAGATTATCCTACTAGGCCCAAGTGATACTCGAATCTGTTACGTGTTACACTGAACCACGTGCAGTTGACACCGTAAATACATTCGCTGTGAGTATCCTCCCACTGCACCCCGGCGATGCATCAGCGGTCGGACACGGTCGAGACATCGTCGCCCTGGCGATTTGTTCGCCGACCAATCGCCATCAGTCACAGCTGAGAACCACAATCTCATAGCCTCATGTTACTTCCCGGACGGCCCCAGTATATCAATCAGACCACTCTCGCTCTCTCCGAGTCGTTCCCTCCCTTTCCTGTTCACCCACACTCTGCCAGCTTAGCGATCCTCCTTTGTCTGGTCGAGAAATGTCTGCCTTGGGCGGTCATCCACTCCGGCATCTACCTCCTAGTCCTCCGGACACTGATGCGCACGATTCGTCCCTCATTCCTCCCATGTCCTTGTCTGGACACCCAGGGGCAGACTTTGACCTGAGCTCGGTTACTGCTCGTTATCAGAATGTCCCGCCCGAACGTACGCGACTCGCCCCTCGTAGGACGTCCGCCCTTTCGTATCAGCACTCAGGTGCTCGGGACCTTCGCGATCGTACAGGTAACTATTCACGGGGCCCCAGGAATCTCGTCGTGGTCATTCCACCTCCCGATTTCCCGCTCAATCGTGGGCATCTTGGCAATGTGCTGTCAATGGGACCCCGTCACAGACTTTCTCAAGGAATCCTCATGCCCTTGTTTCCATCAGTGCGTTTTTGAGTCCTGTACGTTCTCTTAGACTCAGAAACGCATTTCTTCAGATGTTTGGACAATTGAACGCGATCGCTCGCGAATACAACTTTCCAAGCACCGTGGGGCTTTGCCTCTACCTTCATATCAACGAGAATGGTATCACCATGACTCCCCGTATCTCCGACGATTCGTGGCAGTACCTCTTTGGCCACTTGTTCGAAAATCGCGCGCCTTCCTCTACTCAGCAGTTACCGATAGGCGGAAGCATAGAATTTGACATTGACTTGAACAAGGCCCGATGGTTCGACGCGTGGGTCTCCGGGTCCTTGCGGGATCCGGATCCAATATTTCCCTCCCTCGGGAATCCTCAAGTATCGTGGGGAGCTCACCGGCGGGGAGAGAGCCAACCCAGAGGAATGGGTGAACAACCAGTCGAGGACCGCTGGGATGCTTCCACTCGATCGCATACTCTGGTTAACAACTCCCAACCAGCAACACTCCGTCATGTTCCCAGGAAGCTTTCTCTTGTGGACCGAATCGATTCGCTCGGTGTACATGCACCTCCTAAATCACAGGATCATCCCGATCATCCCGAGTCCCCACCGACCCAGGAGACCCCTGTCTTGTCGTCGATTCCCCAGTCAGCCGTCCCTCGGCCTCCGGAAAGTGAACTGGAGCTTCGCGTCAATTCATGGAGGGAAACCACAGAGTTGTACTCGGTCTCGATGACAGAGACCTACCAGCCAGCCCCAGACGTTGGGGTGCCCACGGGTTCAACAACCATGGATGCGTACGCAATAGAGCGCAATTTCGCCCCCGACGCATACATTTGGTCACCAACATCTGCCGGACCTCCCACTCCTACTCTCGAACCACAGTTCGCGTCTCCTCGACCCTCTTCGGTGCATCTTGATCGTCACGTAAACGGGTCCGTTCCGGTGACTCCGGCAACTGCAACAACCTGGGGCCCGGCTGATGATGAATGGCACTCGGTCATTTCAACTGTATCTCGTTTGCCTTCGCCTGACACGGGAGAGCGAGTCGTCGAAGATACTATGGCTCCAAGACGCAATGCGGTCTGGGGGAACTCCTTCGGATGGCGTTCCGCGACGACGTGGAGCAAAACCTACC